>JBBPBX010018680.1:0-10246 GCA_038048925.1 Garcialebias charrua | reverse complement strand
CTGTCTCACTGTTTTGTGGGTTTCCAATGTAAGTTTGCACACAACACACCATTAGCTGATTGTTGGAAGACGACCAATCAGAGCACTGTGCTCTTTATCCCAGCCACTGAATGGCTCAGTAACCATAGCATCAGCCTGTTTGGTCTCTTTTTTCGTTTTGCTCTTTTGTGAAATTTTCACAAGAGACTGAATTTATTTCAAGCCCTACCATGCAACCTTAAAGGTTCTGCGCCTTCTAAGGTTTCAGGCAGCTAACCCAAGCGCCAGAGAAAGATGCTTACCATAACAGAGAAGGTGGAGCTTCTCAACAGGTTGAAGGAAGAGAGAACCTAAGTGGCTGTCGGCCGCCCGGTTGGCAGCCGCATCCCAGTTCGGGGACCATATATACAGCATCCGTACAGCCCTCACTACCCTCCCCACCCTCCTTCCCTCCCCGTCTACATGTCTCCGGACGCGTGAGACCCCAACACCCGACACCTTGAGTTCTTACCAAGTGCAACGCTCGCTATTTCAAGAAAGACAATAGATAATGATATATATCTAACATCCATACTTGGCAGGTTTTCATCTATCGCAGGGGTGTCTGGAACGTAACACCTGCAATAGATGAGGGACTACCGGTACTGTAATTTCTGTTATTTTGATCATTTCGACAACTAAAATGTGTTGTTGTCTTAAAGACCTTTCTAAAAAATGATTCTATAATGGGGCAGAATGGTGGCTCAGTTGATAGAGCTGTTGCATCTCAGCAAGAAGGTCGTTGGATCAAATCCCGGCTTTTCTGGGTGGAGTTTGTACGTTCTCTCCGTGCATGCGTGTGTTTTATCCCGGTACTCCAGTTTCCTCCCACAGACTAAAAAACATGCATGTCAGGCTGATAGGTAACTCTAAAATGTTCCTAGGTGTGAGTGAGAGAGTGAATGTTGTTTGTCTCTTTGGTCTCTATGTGTCCCTGTGATGGACTGGAGACCTGTCCAGGGTGTCCCCCGCCACTCGCACAGTGACTGCTGGACATGATTACCAGTAACCCCAGCAATCAGAACAGGAAAAAGTGGGTAAAGATAATGGATGGATGGATGAATGGATGGATTTTACAATATACAAAGACGAGCAGCTTTTTACGGAAGTGTAGTGCTGCCACCTGGTGAAAAAAAATTTGAGGGCTTATGTAGTAATAACGTGATACGTATCACGTTATTACTTGATACGTATCACGTTATTACGTATCACGTAATACGTGATACGTATCACGTAATAACGTGATACGTTTCACGTAATAACGTGATACGTATCACGTAATAATGTGATACGTATCACGTAATAACGTGATACGTTTCACGTAATAACGTGATACGTATCACGTATTAATGTGATACGTATCACGTAATAACGTGATACGTATCACGTTATTATGTGACAAGTATAGATGTAGCATGCATAGCCAGTATTTCAGGAGAGGCGGTTCCTTTAAATATAAAGTAGACTGGAAACTTTGCAACCTGCTCTGTGGCACAACTGTTAGCACATCAGCTTTTGAATCCAAATTTTGTCCGGGGGACCCTGGTTCGATCCTGACCTGGGTCAGCTTTTTTTACGTTTGTTTTTTATTTGATAAATAAAATAAAAAAGGAGTTTCTGTTAACCACAGGCATAATAAGTCTATGGTGTTAACCGGTTCGACATTAGCGGCGTCTCCACCTTCTCTTTCCAACAGAAGGGTATTCCGCTGTTTTGTGAGATGTGGTTCCTTTAAATATAAAGTAGACGTGAAAATTTGTAACCTTCTCTGTGGCACAACTGTTAGCGCATCGGCTGTAGAATCCAAATTTTGTCCGGGGGACCCTGGTTTGATCCTGACCTAGGTCAACTTTTTTTACGTTTGTTTTTTATTTGATAAATCCAATTTCATTTTCAGAATTGGACATTGTGGATTTATTGCAGAAAGAATCAGGACCGTTTTTTATTTATTTATCAAATAAAAAACAAACGTAAAAAAAGTTGACCCAGGTCAGGATCGAACCAGGGTCCCCCGGACAAAACTTGGTTTCCAAAGCCAATGCGCTAACAGTTGTGCCACAGAAAAGGTTGCAAATTTACAGGTCTACTTTATATTTAAAGGAACCACAGCTCACAAAACAGCGGAATACCTTTCTGTTGGAAAGAGAAGGTGGAGACGCCGCTAATGTTGAACAGGTTAACACCATAGACTTAATATGCCTGTGGTTAACAGAAACTCCTTTTTTATTTTATTTATCAAATAAAAAACAAACGTAAAAAAAGCTGACCCAGGTCAGGATCGAACCAGGGTCCCCCGAACAAAATTTGGATTCAAAAGCCGATGCGCTAACAGTTGTGCCACAAAGCAGGTTGCAAATTTTCCGGTCCACTTTATATTTAAAGGAACCACCTCTCCTGAAATACTGGCTATGCATGCTACATCCATGCTTATCACGTAATAACGTGATACGTATCACGTATACGTGATACGTATCACGTAATAACGTGATACGTATCACGTAATAACGTGATATTATCACGTAATAACGTAATAACATGATACGTATCACGTAATAACGTGATACGTATCACGTAATAACGTGATACGGATCACTTTATTACTACATAAGCCCCCCCAAAAAATTTCACCAGGTGGCAGCACTACGCTTCCGTAGGTTTGAGCTTTGATTGGCCATTCATAAATGAGACTTGGTCAAAAACCACAATCATTATAACACTAAAGACAAAAATGAGATATGTAGTAAAACTCAGTGGATTCAATGCAAAGTTCTTCCCATAAATGTGTCAATCTTCCATTCTAAAGTTTAAGGCTGACTGGGTGCACAGCCACTCTGCCATCACTACAGTACATCATATCCTCAAGTTGTGATGCCCAGCTTAACCTTATCAACCGTTTCAGCACTGTGACACTCCCTTCGTGGCTCAGAGGTGTAACAGAGGCAGACTCACTCCAACCTCTCATGCCACCTTAGTCTTTACGTAAATCACACAAAGATGGGAAAAGGCCTCTTAAGCCAGACATGAAAGTATTTTGTGAAAGGGGCTTGAGCTGAGCCTTGAAAAAAGACCCTGCTTTGCCTAATTTTTGTCTTTTTATTTCTACTGCTCCTGACTCTTTCATATTTCAAAGATGCTCTCTTGGATGAGGTTAAGCACCATGTTAGACCTTGAAAAGATGGCACAATCAAACATTCTGGGGGGCATATGCTCGTGTGGCATGTGGGGTGTTGGTATGAAGTCATCACATCTTGACTCTGCCAAGAAAAACAGCCTTGGATTTGATAAACAAATAATGTCATTCCGTGTTATTACCCTCGGCCCCCAGATTTCAGAGGAAATAAATCAAAGTCAGCCTCACCGTTAAGGCGTTAGTCAGGCCTGACACGTGGGCCGGTCACACAGGCACAACATATGGTGGCAGGGAAGGAGGGAGGAGACGAAGGGGAGGGGAAGGGAGGGGAGAAAAAGAGGCACGGCACGATGCACGGAGGAGAGACAAATCACGGCAGCCGCCAGAGACGTCTGGTCATTTAGCATGAGCTTACTGAGATGGAGAGAGGGTGATTATGGCCTATACGGAGTGATGAAACCATACATAACACTGTTAAGTTCTTCTGCAAGTGTGTGTGGGTGTGTGTGTGGGTGCATGTGTGTGTGAGGAAGCAGCGGCACGGGCCGACAGTGTTCCAAATCATAAAGCTAAATGTTAAACCACCAGCTGTGAATGGCTTACAGATGTAGCAGTGAAGTGAAGACGCTTGTCATTTTCTTTGTGACTCCAGAATCAATCAAGCGGTCTTATTATCATCGTCAGCCGCCACATACAGCGGGTAATCATGTAAAGATTTCTGTGTGTGTCAGTTTACGTTTTTTTTTTAGCAAAACATGTTCACGAACTGACAAATTTTAATGAAACTTTCAAAAAGGAATTATTTTAGGTACATCTACAAATTAATTACTGTTAGGGTAAACTCTATTAGGGCGGCACAGCTGGTAGAGCTGTCGCCTCTCAGCGGAAGGTCGCCAGTTCAAATCCCGGCCGGGGGCCTTTCTGGGTGGATTTTGTATGTTCTCTCCATGCATGCATGGGTTTTCTCTGCCGGTTTCCTCCCACAGACCAAAAACATGCATGTTAGTCTGATTGGTAACTTTAAATTGTCCCCAGGTGAGAGTGAGGGAGCGAATGGTTGTTTGTCTCGTTTATCTGTATGTGTCCCAGTGATGGACTGGAGACCTATCCAGGGTGTACCCCGCTTCTCGCACAGTGATAGCTGGACATGGGCACAAGTGACCCCCGTGACCCGAAAAGGAAGAAGCGGGTAAAGCTGATGGATGGATGGATGGTAAACTCTACTAAAGATGGCCACTACAGATTTTGAACTTTAATAATAATAATAATAATGTCCTTTTTTGTCATCTGTGTATGTTTCCCATACACAGACGAAATTCGTCTCTGCATTTAACCCAACCACCACCAGGTGGTGCAGTGAGCAGCCATAGAAAGTGCCCGGGGAGCTGGGGAAATAGGTGTGCACTCATAGACACCCTACAAGGTGTGTAGTGGCCGGGGCGCGAACCCGCGTCCTTCGGGTCCCAAGTCGGAAGCCCTGCCACTACACCATCTTGGCCACCAAACACAAAAATGGTTTTAAAGCCAACTACTGTATATAGATGTTGAGATAACATTTGGTGTGGTAGTAGAGTTATTCCCAACACATTCTCTGAGTACTAACAAACCAAGAGAGATATATTTGTTTCAAACATTACATTTCTTACATTGCACATGTATCTCAATAAATTGCCTGGATAAGAACCTAATCACAGAGGAGTTTAGCATTTTGTACCTTAAAGTCCTGTTTGACATTTGCAGACGTTACCATCTGTGGTTCTCGGTTATGAAGCCAACGAGTTATAAACCAGTATGGAAACGACTGGAGCCATCAATGAGGATTGGGACACGTGGGCGCAGTGATCTCCTGGGAACCATTTGGGGCTGTTACAGCAATGGTGAGATGAGCTGACAGGGGAAACGAGTGAGGAAAATAATGTGCGAACGAACCAAACAGAGAAAGAGGACTGTTGTTGCACTTGCTGACACTGGCCAGGTCCAATTGAGACACCTACTAAAGGGGATGTGGCAATAGCTACTCTTTTGAATTTTCTGTAAAAATCATTTACACAGTAAAGCCTGCTGCTCACACCGAACTCTGCCACCCATCTGATGAGCTCTGCTAAGGCTTTCACATGCCATTTTTAACCCGTTCTGTCCAACATTGGAACAAGCATCATCCAGTGTGCTTTATAGATAAGTACAGAACATTGAAAGACTGTGTAAAGATAATATCACCCAACACAGAAGGAAAAAGTGTTAGTGTGTGTTCATTTGTCTGTACTGTTACCAAAAATGTATCACAAATCACTGAACAGATATGACATTTTCAGTATACAATCAATAGGCTGGCATCAACAACTCATTACATTTTGAAGTCAAACTGATTCAAGACGGCTGATGCACAAAGCAAACTTAGTAATCTCAAAAAACAGCTAAATCTTTGGTAATTTACATATACACTGTAGTGAGCAAAAGTTCGGTGTGGTAGGAATATAGACTTATCCTCAATTTATCAAGGCTCAAGGTTCTTTATTGTCATTCACATCACATGTGGTACATGAGGTGGAACAAAATTGTGTACTCAAAGTCCCAGTTACACCTAAAAATGGGTGTGTTCAAACTTTGGTATAACTTTTGGAGTCAGCTCTGTTAGTTAGCAAAGTATGCCAAAACCTTCAATAGCCTTTAAAAGTCAACACATTCAAGATGACCGCTATAGCTAACTGACCTTAGAAAACACAAAAATGACTACAGCTAAACCAATTTCACAACTGATAAGATAAATTTGGTGTGGCAGTAACTGACTGTCGTGCACAATGCTTATTAGATAAGCAAGATATCATGAGATTAAGCATAATAAATTTTCAGTGGTTGACCAAAACAGCTATACATCCATCATTTCTCAACTTGGGACAATCTCAAGAGCAAGATGCACTCCTCCAGAAAGTATCAACTTCTCTCTAACCACAGCACAAAATGGCTTCCCTTGTTTTTCAATAACCTCCAGTAGTAATCAGATCCAAACGACTGATGAAGATCACAGTTTGCGATGTATCTCCATCTACTGTCCTGCCACAAGATGTTGTTGTTTTCCTCCTCCAGCCGTTCAACAGATGGTCCAAGCAAACATTTCCTAACACTACCAAATTACACGCCGTCGTAATGACCGGACGCGCAATCTTTTGTTTTGGCAGCTACTTCCCAATGCGCTTGGCACGAGGAAACACTGATTGCTGTGATTGCTCTGACTGCGCCTTGTTCTGATGGTCGCAGCAGGGGGTGGAGGGTGGGGGTTGGAGAAAAACAGCGATTTGGAGGACCGAATAAAATAAATATTCAGTTGAATGCAGGGTTTGGATAAGGAATGGTGCTTCCCACAGATTTTTTTTCCCCCCTCATCTTAATGTCATGCAAATAACTGTTTGCTCTGAATGTGCACTTTGAAGCAAGGGGCCTTTGAGCCGACTGT
Source organism: Garcialebias charrua (assembly GCA_038048925.1). NCBI lineage: Eukaryota > Metazoa > Chordata > Actinopteri > Cyprinodontiformes > Rivulidae > Garcialebias > Garcialebias charrua. The sequence goes on along the minus strand of JBBPBX010018680.1, from coordinate 3,647 downwards.
TATACTGCTGATAACGTGTCGGAAGAACACAGGAGGGGAACAGATTAGAGATGGACAGAAAAAATATTAACTGTCCATTTTGCTGGAATTCAAAGATCTAGTCTTGTCATTTTGAAAGTGATATTTTTGTCAAATACTAGTCATCAATAGTTAGTACCTTATCAGCTGTGATGGTCATAGAGAACGGAATATGGAGAAAGAGGCAAATGTTTTAAAATGGCTAGCCAAATAAGTGCCATTTCATTTTTTTCCATGCTTATTAAACATCTCTTAAAAACAAAACAAAAAAGACATATTGAAGTGAAAGAAAGCTACATCTCCACACTGGACGAAGACTTTCGTTTCTTTATCTTCTATGTGCTATCACTAATGTTCCTGCTAATAAAGTACTAGCTATCGATAACTATTTGACACGTTTGATCATGTTCAAAATGACCAGACTATCCCTTAAAATCTGTCATTAGAAGTCAAGTGTAGCTATCAATAAAGCATTTACGCACCCAAAACGAGATAAAGGCCGGTAATTTTTGTCTTGACATTTACATAGATCTGCGACAAAAGCTAAACGGAACAGAAGGTCTTGTTCATCTCTGCTGCTGTCAACACACACACACATACTCACATGCACCCACAAAATCCAGCTCCTGACCTTTCAGGCCCTGCCAAGCTCATCGTGGCTTTATGACATTTCATTTGTCAAAGTAATGTCTCTCTCGGAGCAACGCCAATATGTGTCGAAAGCAGGGATACAGTGGACAAGATATAGAAGACTACATTGTTTCAAACAATGGACACATAAACATGTCTTTATGTTTAGGTGTCTCCATAACTGGTTTCATATGCTCTGGTTTTTATATATCATTATGAGACCAATGGTAGGTAGTCAATCTTAGCAAACAGTGGTGTTTATGAGTTGTTTAATGTATAGATATTGACAGGGTTTAATTTGAGCCAGATCCTGCCAGAACAGGATACCGTAATGCTCTTATTTTGACAGGGTGTGTTCCCCGGTAACTGTTTACTTGTATTCGGTAACTCTCAGGCTTACTAATAATAAAGTTATGAGCAAATATGGCTGCCTTGAATGAATAAAACGTATATTGGATATGTAGAGTGAAAACAATTACATAAACACTCATTTTAAACACAACAGCCACTTATGGGCTGCTTAATATCACATACGAGCTGCCTCTTCAAGTAAGCATTTCCGCTTCTACGCTTACAAAAATCTCCGCCCCTAAAAGAGTGTTGGGGGTGAGTGCCGAGCTAACCAGGCAGTCATACGTGGGCAGGAGCCCACAGGAACAGATGGAGGAGGCGCCTGGAGAATTCACATGTGGAGTCGGACAACATTGAAAAGGACTGGGAATTCAGCGGATAAGAGTCGGGCTCAAAAGCATCAAGTGTGTGTGTGTGTGTGTGTGTGTGTGTGTGTGTGTATGTGGGAGGGGTTAGGATACTTGACAAAAGCAGGGTGTTTACAAATGTGGGTAAACCTTGAAGTTTAACAACCAGTTAAAATACACCAAAATGCAGGAAATTGCACATACTTTATTCAAAATTTTCTGGGGGAGGACCCCCCAGATGCCCGACCATCACTTCCACCACCACCCCAGCTCGCTCGCCTGCTATTTGCATTCTGGCATTAATCGGTTTACAAACCACACCCTGGACAATGAGCTAAAACTTAAAGGTTGCTGAAAACTTTGACATGGAACGCAGCGGTCAGTATGCATTTTTTAAAGGAATGCTAGTTTTTTTTTCAATTTGCCAAATAGTTGCAACAAGAAAACAAATGGGAGAAAAAAAATCTTATCAAAGCTTTACAACATTCACTCACTCCACAAATACAATTTGCTGATCACTACACAAACAAGTGTGTGTGTGTGTGTGTTTCTGTATGCAGCCGTTTCAGTGTTTCTTATCTGTGTTGCGACTCTCAGCATTTTTATTTTTGCACACCTTCAAGCGCCGTGTTTTCGAGGATGAACAAAGTGGACTTCACAAGATTGTTCTGCGAGTGGTAACCATGAAAGGCTGCACATATCTTTACAAGTTAAAAAAAAATAAAAAATACATCAAAGGAACCGTACGCACGATTCAACCCCTACTCGTTGATGTGAGGCAGGGATACTTTGAGGAGAGGAGCCTTTTTTTATGTTGAACTGAATTTCCTCGTAATCTTGGATCTGTTCGCCGTGGAATACTGATATGTTGCTTTTTAGTATGGATAGGCTTTAGCAGCTTACATCTGAAGATACACACCACACCTGCACCCACTACAGGACTGTGCAGCGTCTGAAAACGCAGGACGATCAATGGCCGTTTGGTCACTTGATGACGAGCATCAAACACTCCAAATCCCTTCCACTCTGAGCGTCACAATATTATACAACAAAGCCCGCTGCCACATGAAAAGAGGTTTGGTTGGCTTGTGTAAAGAGCCAAAATGGTCCTCTGGAAGGAGCTGATCAACGAGGAGGTGATTTCAGGGCCCTCCAGTTCAGCTGCAGCAATATGCAGCAGATGTATCACAGATAGGTCATTTCATGGAGTCAAAACACTCCAGAAATTAATTAAAGCATGCATCTGACTTGTGTTTATGCCAATAAAAAAGCTTGTTTTTTTATAAATATCACTAGCAGCTGAAAGGCAGGGAATAACATTTTTGCCTGTGTCTCTGTTTTATCTGTTAGCAAAATACAGTAACTCATGAAACACTAGGTGGATTTTTATAAAGATTCTTTATTTGAAGTAATATTAGCTGAAACTAGTATCTACACATACAAGTACTTTGAGCAGTCCACATTGTACACCTTTGCTTAAAACTTTGGCATTAAGTGCTGAAGTGAACTCTTTTTTTGTCCATTAGCAAAATATTTCATGAACCAGATGACAGATTTTAATGAAACTTTCTGAAAGTTATGACTGGATGTGGATCTACAACTGATACGCTTTTGGAGTCAACTCAGTTCAAGATGGCCACCACAGCTAACTGATCTTGGTCAACACAAAACACTTTAACTCAGTTGATTCTACAGATAGGAGGCCAAGATTTGGTGTGGTAATAGGTGCGAGTCAGTCACAACACACACTCCAAGCACTAACAAAATGTATATAATGTTACTTTCAAGGTCTGACCAAAACAACTAATATACAGGTAGTCCCCGACTTACGAGCCAGTTCCGTACCTACGGGCCGTTCGTAAGTCAAAAATTCGTAAGTAGGATAACAAAAAAATTAAAAATTAAATAAATAAATAGATGTACAGTACTGTACAGTCACCAAGCACTTAGCCTATCCTAACACAGTTTTTAAAGATGAAGGAATGAGTTGAATTGTCTCCCTTTCACATAAAGGGAGCTAGCTCCCTTTATGTGAATGGTGCCTGCTAGGGAGGAGGGAGACAATTCAACTCACTCCTTAACTATGTTAGGATAGGCTAAGTGCTTGGTAACTGTACAGTACTGTACATTTATTTATTCATTATAAATTTTTATTTTTATTTTTTATAAATAAATATATGTACAGTACTGTACTGTACAGTCACCAAGCACTTAGGCTATCCTAACACAGTTTTTAAAGATGAAGGAGTGAGTTGAATTGTCTCCCTTTCACATAAGCTATGTTTACATGGACATAAGTAA
>JBBPBX010018679.1:23130-37839 GCA_038048925.1 Garcialebias charrua | reverse complement strand
GACGCTCGCTCGGTTTCCGAATATATGAAATTATTAGCTAAACATGAACACGAATCACGCAGCATGATGGAGGAGAATGACCCCTTGTGCACCCACGACTTTCATGGTCAATTCAACAAAAAGAAATCGCTATAGTTCGGGATTACATCAACAATAAGCAACCAAGTCCCTAAATTAGCTCATTAAAGAGAAAAAAATATTATTTTCAAATCTAAATCCTCACGATGCTTCCTTTTTTTTGTTCGTGTGAAACATTTCAATACAACACGTTGCTGTTGTATTGCTGGGGCCAATTTTTTACAACACGGTTACTATAAACAATGACAAAAACGGAGCTCTATTGCGTATAACATGCAAATAAACACAATTAAAGATCCACTGACGTGATTTTTCTACTATTCATCAAATTGCTCAAAATATATATATATTATCATTTAAATATGTTAGTTTTTGCAAACAAAATGATAAATCACTTTAATTTTGCTTTAAAAGTGATTTTGAACTTCAAGCTGTGTTTAATCATGGGAAATCCGTTTACACCCGAACGCACCATCTGTGATGTCATGTGCAGAGTTGAGGCAGAGCTCTTGGCTTGTCACGGTATGAGCAGCTCACATAAAAGTAAGTCTGATACGGCATCAGATCTAAATTAGATCCTGCTGTTTCTTGTTCCATCACCCAAACTATTTTCTGCTTCCCAAAATGAAGACAAATAGCTTAAATCTTCACCTAGATTGCTAAATTAGTCAGGTTTTAAAATGTCTGCTATTGAAGAGACTGGAGCCCTCTGCCTCTCACTCTGCACATTACATCACAGATGGTGCGTTCAGGTGTAAACGGATTTCCCATGATTAAACACGGCTTGAAGTTCAAAATCACTTTTAAAGCAAAATTAAAGTGATTTATCATTTTGTTTGCAAAAATTAACATATTTAAATGATAATATATATATATTTTGAGCAATTTGATGAATAGTAGAAAAATCACGTCAGTGGATCTTTAAATACACACAGTATGCGCCGACAAAAAGCTATTTGTACAAGTGAATAAACGTGCACTAAAATATTATAAACAAGATATAACAGTAAAAGTTACGGAGTTCACTTACCAAAGCAGTGAGTGGACGCCATCTTGAAATTCAAACTGGGGGTGGTCGCAGTCGCTACCAGTTTACAAGTGGAAAGTACCACTGGAGGGGGGCGTTCCAGTTTGTTTTACGAATGGGAGCTAGGAAATTTCCACTTCCCAGTGCTACTGGAACGCAGCATAATACCCATAAATCTGGCCATTTTGGATCAGGAGTATTCCATCAGGACTCAAGGCTAACAGGAAAAAAAAAACGGTCTGCCCAAAGAAAATCACCAGTTGTGGCTTATCTGAATCTGACTCCCCCGTTTGGCCTCGGATACGAGCCAACTATTGTTTTTTTTCCCTGGGACATGGGTAACTAGGGACAAAGCTTCATCTATCGCAACATCCACCCCCCTCCCCCGAGAACTTCTGTGTAGGCTTATCAGAACTGTCAGCTGAACAACAACATCAGGACTGTGGCCGATCTGAAAGTGCTCATGGACAAATCTCAACGTCTTGACATCGAATGAATATGTAACGTGTTCATAAATGTGCTTGCTGGTAGAGTTTTTGGATGTCTCAAATCGTGTCCTGATAGGACAAGATGTGAAGAGATCCTTTTTTTTGTAATACCACTATCTATCCTCATGGCTCTTACCTTTTTCTATCTATAAGTATTCTGATAAAGAATAAGGGGCTGCGCTATTATAGCAGCAGCAACGTGCACCCCGCTCATCTTTCGGACGACTGTACAAACATAATTTCACTGTGTCCCGGTACAGTGATACTAAAGCTTATTCTGATTCTGATTATAACTTCACAGTAACATTACAACCCTCTGGTGTTTCTCAGGGGGACAAGTTATCATATGGAGATCCCATTTTAAATGCATATTTTGATCCCATAATTATCATATCACAAAATAGTCAGCATTCATTTCTTTATACCTCTAACTCTATACTTGTGAATTTTATATAAGCTCACTCAGTGGTGCTTTGCTTTTTCCATTTGAGAGCCTCTGTGAGAGTTTACAGGACAGACTTCAACTTACCCGGGAAAATGTTTGTTTTTCCCAGCTGCAGAGCCTGACCTCTCATTTGACAAAATTGTTTTTGTGTGGATGTAAAGAGCAAAGAAACACTTGTATGTTGCACAAGTCGACATTTAGAGCAAAAATATTGTCCACGTGTGCAGGCTGATGAATTCGACGCTCCACAGCTCAGAACGGTTTATTCGGGTTGACTCAACTAAGATCAGGACATGAACAGTGCTGCAGCAGCTCACTACTTTATCTGGTTCAGTAAAAACAAAACAGAAACAGGCATTGTGCAAGTATTTAAAAAATAATAATAACTTTTTTCATAATGATAAAAAAAAAAAAAAACATGTTGGTCCACTGAGTGACATACGTTTCAGCAACAGCAAGGCCTCTCTTTTGGCTACTGGATCTGAAAGGTTGAAGTGGTTCGGGCATCTGATGCTCCCTGACTTGGGCATGTCCAACTTGGAGGAGACCCCAGGGAAGACACAAGACATGCTGGAGAGACTAAATCTCTTGGTTAGCCTGGGAACTCCTTGGGGTCCTCCCAGAAGAGCTGGAAGAGGTGGCTGTGGAAAGAGATGTCTGGACCTCCTTGCTCAAGCTGCTGACCTCAAGACCTGACGTCAGAACAAGTGATGGATGGATGGATGGATGGATGGATGGATGGATGGATGGATGGATGGATGGATGGATGGATGGATGGATGGATGGATGACATGCACCATCAATCGATGGATTGATCTGAAAGTTCTGGTGAGCTGGAGGCTCTTCCATTGCCAAAAAAATCATTTGGGGCTTACTAACAGGATAAAATTCCTTTTTTTCTTTTCTTAAAAATTGCCTTAAAATAAAACAATTGGTTGATTTAAAAAAAATCTGGAGTGTTTTCAAACTAAAGGCATTATAATTATTATTATTATGAAAAAATCTTTGAAATTTGACATTTTTATTTAACGCTGAGACAATAAATATTATAAAAGATTAATTCGTAAATTGTGGGAAATACAGTACAGTATGTTAAAAATAGTACAGTTAAACAAGGTGTGTCTCAGTAACGTTTGTTTAATAAAAAGACTTTAACGGTCTAATCAGCTGTATGTGCTGCCTCGGTGCTCCGGGAGCACGCAGAGGAAGGAAAAAGGAAGGACAAACGCTGCTCATTTCTTCAAAATTTAACAAGAAAAGCACCAAAAACAATTATTTGTTTGCTCGAAATTAAACCAAAGGTGTGTCTCAGTTGAACATTTGCTTAATAAATGCACTTTAATGGTCAACTTAGCTGCATTTCGCCAGGGCGGTGCAGCTGGTTTGACTTGTTCCAAGCAGCGAGCAGAACGAAGGTGGGGGTAGTATAACAAGCCGATTGCGTCATTAATAGCTGGTGAAGATTCTCAGTCATCCAGGACAAGATGAATTTAAAAAAGTTCAAGACAAAAACAATAAAGTACAATAGTCCAGTTGTTTTTGTATTGAACTTTTTTGAATTTGTCATTATAGTCGCATTTACATGATACAACGGTATGCCTTACACTACTAATACTCTGCTGCCATCTAGTGGTTGAAAATTATACTGCTCTTCTCATTTTTTTCAGTCAGAATGAATGAAAACAGTCATATCTCAGACAAAAATTGGTTTATAAATATGGGAGAAAAAAAATCCATAAATATGCCGCTTCGGCCTATAAGTCACAGGGCATGTAAATTATGCAAAAACCGTGACTGTGAAAATCATGGCACATACAATGATGACAACACATAGCACTTTTACTTAAGTTCTTTTACAAGATTTTAATTTGGAGTTAAAGACTGTGACTCTGCAACTTTTACATTTATTCATAAATTTATTTGATTAACAGGCCTGAAAGTTGATGACAGATTACCTGCTCCTCCGTTTCCTCTCAATTAGCTGTGGCAGCCATCTTGAACCAGGTCGACTCAAAAAGTATTATGTTGTAAATGTACGTTCAGTGATTATCACTGAAATATGTCCAGTGTTACACACACCCAGACAAATGCATTATCCCCCACCTTTCTATGTTGGTGATGAAGTGTAAAGCAGAAACACTGGAGCATGAGAGGTGGAAAAGTGTCCAAAAAGAGGCTCCCCCAGGTACAATCTGCAATTAGCAGCAGCTGAACCGGACTTGCTCCTCCGTGGTGCACTGAGACCTACATGACAGTGTTTTTTAAACCGAGTCTGGCCCTTAATTGGATCACAGCGTTGCTTCTGGTGGGTCCTCAAACGTCAGGCGCTCCAGTTTGTTTTAATCAGCAGAGGTCTCAAAGCAAGACTCGATTTACACAATTTATGCCTGAGCTGAAGCGGTTTGCTAAGCGTGGCTATAAAAGTGCACCGTGTGTGTGTGTGAGTGAGTCGCTGTCAGCCCAGTACGGTGGCCGAGCCAAGGCCGGCGACTGGTAGATCCACTGGGAGGCAGATTAATGTGGCTCGGCAGGCCCCGAGAGCAGACGTGTTTGACGTTAATGCTCCGCTGTATATTATCCAGCTCGCAGACATGCTGGATGTGAGCGATGGGATCCAAGGACAGGGATGTTTAGGTACTAATTACCAAACAGCAAGGCACAAGTCTCGCTCCATATTTCCTTACTCCTGTGGAAACACAAGGCAGGCTCCATTTATTTTTCCTTGACTGTTGTTTCTGGCACGGCAGCGTCTCGGTAAACACCGCTCGCCCACCATTGTAAATCCGACAGGCGCAGATCTTTCAAGTTAGACTCCTTTGAGGAAAAATGGAGACAGATCGGATGGCGGCGCTCGGGTTTTCCGTCTTAATGAGAGAGTGGAGAAGAGGGATGGCGTTTGATCCCTGGCATGGAAGCCTCTATTTAAGCCTGTCAGCGGTCATCACTCTCTCTCGGCTCTGGATCTGGAGAAACAAACCTGCACCGCTGGACTCGATCAGCTCAGTCAGACCCACTTTAACCCTTTTTGCTCCCGCGGCTACGTTTGCTATCTCTTCCCACCGGCTTGCGAGTATCTATTCTGATTGATCACCTCAGCAGAAGAAAATAAAAACGACACGGCAGAAACAAATCTGTGAAAATATTATTTTATTTGCAGAGCTTTGCTTTGAGCAAGCCTCTCGAGTCATCATGCTCCAATTTCATATCATGAGTTTGTCCAAAACCATCCAAGAGCCTCGTGGCTCTGCGAGGAAGTCTTGCAACGAGCGACGCCAAGCCAAACACAACAAGCCCCCAAGACACATTTCCATTCTCCCCTTTTAAGAAACTTTTAAACTTCAACTTTTAGGTTGAGGAATCGTAAAGAAGCGGGGGAAATTCTTGTGTTGGAGGGCTAGAGGGCTTCTCACCGTCGTGGACCTGGCCTGGAAGATGCTTTTCATCGCAGCACTAATGGCTCTGCCTAATCAGGCCTGATTGGGACGGCTAAATAAATAGTCTCTCCGTTTAAAACAGCATGCGGTAACTTAAGACAAAATCAATGCCCGGCCTGAATACTTACAGCTCGAGGCCAAACAAATGTCTTAGCTCTCGCTGCAGCGCATTTGTCATAATATCAGCGACACTGGCTTGGATTTCCGATTTATTCTAATAGAGGCATAAAGCGGAGTAGTTTTACATGTTTTTAAAAGGGTTGGATGCAGCAGGTTATTGCACACAACTAAATCAGACACAAAGGTTGTTCTAATCTCTTAAAGGGGTAGTCGGGGCATTTTTTTTAAAAAGAGATGTTCTGCCAAATAGTTATCAATAATTAGCACTTTATCAGTTGAAGAGCACAGAGTGAGGAGGGATAGGCAAAAGTCTTTTTGATTTTATCATGTCCTGGACGACTGAGAATCTTCACCAGCAGATAGGCAAAAGTCTTCGCCCAGGCTAGGCTAATGGATAGCTAAATGAGAGGTAATGGCTAAAATTAAACTAACCTAAGTTAATAATAAACCTGATTAGCATGTTTACCTGTAGTCAGTCCAGAATGATTCATTGACCAGTCTCTCAGCACCAGTGGCATATAACTGTCCTGCTTAGCATATGTGCAAACAAAGCAGGGGTTCCCAACACTGGCCCTTGAGGAGCACCATCCTTCATGTTTTAGTTGTTGCTCTGCTCTGACACTCCTGATTTTAATAAATGGGTGATTAAAGGCTTCTGGAGAACTTGATGAAGTAATTAAATCACTGACTGAGCAGGGAAACAAGTAAAACATGCAGGATGGTGTTCCTCAAGGACCAGGGTTGGGTACCATTGATTTGATACAGTATTTGCTAAGGTAATGTTCTTTCATACTGTTATGTCAGCTTAAAAAATATATTGTTTTTGTTAAAAGACCACTTCTGCCTTTTCCTTAAAACTCTTTGCACTTTGGCCAATGACAGTTTGTCACTGTTCTATAACAAAAATCTGATCTTGATCGTTGTGTCATGGCTCATAAGGTGCTCTCTGACTCAACATCACTTCAAAGATGACCAGTCTCTCCCATTAAAGACCTCTCTGGACAAGTTTTTCTTTTTTTCCCTTTAAATGAGAATTTATACCTATTTTCCGAAAAGAAACTGACATTTTCAGGAATCTGAGTGAATCTCAAGACGTTCACAAGCGAAAGTGAAGAAAAACAAAAGCGTACAGCAACACTTGTAATGAAACTGCAAAGTGGAGCGCTCAACGTCAGAAAGCGTTTAGCATTAATCATCAATCACAGATGAAACGAGGTGTCTCCCCAGGAGCCGGAGCTCGATAATAAACACAGGAGTCAGACTAGACTTCTGCGGGCTTGGGAATAAATAAAGTGAATGACCTTGACATCAGCAGCTAGTAAAATATTTGGCTGTGTGGTGGAGTTCGTATGAAAGAGAGCTTTGTGTTATGAGAAATAAATACAGACAGACACAATCGGCTTTGAGTGAAAAGAGTTTTGTCAGAGGTTTCAAGGCAGCAGAGCTTTTGAATCGCGTTTGATTTATCTTGTGCCTCACTTCTTGTTTTGCCATGTCTGCCTGTGTGATTGAAATACCATATACAGAGAGCGCTGAATTATTGCAATCCATCACATCTGGAGCTGGAAAGAGACAGCCGACCTGTTTGCTATGACAGACAAAGATCTTGTGTTTCTGAAAAATGCCACAGGAGAAGACTTCAAAAAGACAATCATATGCACAGAATGTTCAGAAGTGTATTTCTTTTTTCTTTTTCTTGCGTGTTGCTCGTTTATTTATTTAGCTGCAGCTGGGATCAGAGGTCGGCGGAGTTATTTGGCCATTCTCCTCGCCACGTCTTTGTAGGCGTCCTCGATCTCAGAGTCGTCAGCGCAGGTGTTGGTGAACTCTTCTCGCGAGTAGGCATTGTTCAGATACCGCCACACCCCCGTCATTTCTGATGGGATGTCGTAGTTGCGATACTTCTTAGTGACAACCTGGAAGAGACGGGAAAGCAAGAACTGATGAGTCAGTCTGTGATGTTTGAGATCACAAATGCATTTGAATGGGTTTCAAAAGGCTACAAAACATTTCTGCACATGGCAACATGGGAATTAGGAAAACTATTATTTACCAATTTTAGGGTGAATGAAGTGCTAGAGTAATAAAACGGCTATACCATTTATTTATATCTAAGATGGTGAGAGAACTACACGACAGCTGTGTCTACTTCATCCTAATTCTTTGCACATGAAAAGACTTATGGGGGAAAAAAGAGAGATAAAGGGTGAATTTTCAGTTCCAGTCTCCCAGACTTCTCATTGTTTACGATCAATTATCCAAAGAGTTGTGTGGTGATGTTTTATGTGGTCACTTTTAGAATTTGTGGTTTATTGTGTACACAGCTTTCAAAACCGTTTTCTAAGTGGTGCACGTAGTTTCGTTGCCCATCTTCACCCATGTTGCACGCACATTGGCCTGCTTAGTATCATCGAACGCCACCCTTGATGAGTACGATTTAAGATACTGGAGGACATTTTTAAAAATAGACAGACAAATCTGGACTAGTTTTCAAGGTTCAAGGTTCTTTTGTGTCATTCACATCACATGTGGTACATGAGGTGAAATGAAATTGTGCACTCATGGTCCCAGTCACATACAAAAATAGCAAAAATATAAAGTATAAAAAAGAAACTGTATACAAGGATCTAAGTCGATAAATGCTAAACTTCCTGTGGACAAGAAGCTATGTCCCCTCCCCGAGGACATCTGTGGACCTATATCAGAGTTGAGCTGGCTGATAGACACTGTGCCATCTTTATCAGGACTATGAAACTTTCTGGCAAAGCCCACGGACAACTCACCGCCTTTGTCGGCCTCCTTGTGTGTAAATGTGTTATGATGTCACATTAGTATGTTGTTGTTTATGTGTGAGGTCTTTTTTTTTTTTACAACTTTCACACTGTGCCAGGACATAGTGCGAGATTCGATTTTTTTCACCTCCCCTCCCCTTGTATTTCTCTTTTCCTCATCTACTTTTGTCTGTCTGAAACAGGTCTCTCTTAAATGAGTCCTTGAGGCTCAATGGGAACTAACCTGTATAAATAAAGATTGAATGACTAAACAATATGCTAAAAGATCTAAGATATACGCTGAACACCAATAATGTAAAATTTACGGTATATTAAACAGCAGCTCAAACATTTTTATATTATATAAAACACTATATACAGGTAGTCCCCGATTTACGAGCGAGATCCGTTACAACGAGGCGCTCGTAAACCGGAAATCTCGTAATTTGGAACGGCCGCCATTTCTCTCGTAAATCCGGAAATCCGCTCGTAAATTGGAACGGTTTTCGCTAGCGCGACTAAAAACACTCTATTTTCATCTAAAAACTACTTTTGAGTGCATAAAAATGATCGGAAACGTGTGTTTATATGCTTAACTAACTAACTGTAGTGAAAAAACACATGAAAACTCAGTATTTTTTTCGTTTTTTCCAAAAATTCGCAGCTCGTAAGTCTGGGACCTCGCAGATCAGAGCGCTCGTAAATCGGGGACTACCTGTATTTGTATAATATTATATATTTATATATTATATTTTATTTACATTATATAAAATTTTATTTTCTGTCCTCAGAGCTGGTGTTCAAATACAAATGTAGAGCTCTAAAATGTACAGAAACTAAACTGAGACGGGTTTCAGATGCCTGAGACTCTGATGTTGAGAGAACATTTGTAGAACAAATGTTGTACAGTACATGCATGGGTTTTCTTCCAGTTTCCTCCCACAAACCAAAAACATGCATGTTAGACTGATTGGTAACTCTAAATTGTCTCTTGGTGTGAGTGAGAGAGTGAATGGTTGTTTTTCTCATTTGTCTCTGTGTGTCCCTGTGATGGACTGGAGACCTGTCCAGGGTTCACCCGCCTCTTGCACAGTGATTGCTGAACATGGGCACCAGTGAACCCCACAATCCAAAAAGGAAGAAGCGGGTAAAAGATGATGGATGGATGGATGGATGGATGGATGGATGGATGGATGGGTGGATGGAAGTTCTGAATACGTTCAAAATTCAAGTGATAAGGAAACATTTTGTAAACCCTCACAACTGTTCACTAATCAATCACCACTGACCACAGCCCAGTAAGATACTGACTTTACACTGAACCCTCAGAGTTTTTATTAGCAGAGCACACCTTTCAAATAAACTGATCAGAACATTACACCGACTTTATGATTTTCTTTCATTCTTTACCAGTCACACGTTACCATCTGTGTTTCCAAATCAAAGGTTGAGCAACATACCATGGATTTACCCTTTGTGCATTGTTTCCACCTGCTTTTAGGGGAAATGACCCCCTAAACTTTGACTGGCAGTAAATGAAACTCCTGAAGGATTTGCTGTTAAAACTAGGGATGCACGATATTATCGGCATGGTATCAGTATCGGCCCATGTTAAACATTTTAAAATTTAATATCGGGCATCAACTATTCCATTAAAATAACTCGCCAATATAAAAGGTGATGTTTTTGCCTGTAGCGGCAGCACAACGCGATGATGTTGCAGCGGCCGCACTACGCAACAACGTCACGTGCGCCTATACCCGATCTCACGGCGGAGAGGAATATTCAAAATGTCAACTGTGTTTAAGTTTTGTTTTTTGGTGAGGATGTCAGATTCTGAAGATCTATGGACTCCGTTGAGCCTCACTACATCGTCGGCAGTCTGAGATATTTTCCAATTTAACGTTACCAGCAATGATGGGCAGCGCTAATCCAAAAATTAGTTCCGCAATTTCTAAAGCACTTATTGATTTATTTAGGTCCGCAATTTCAAAAGCACTTATGTATTAGCAATGCTAGCGGACGCTAATGCTAACACGCTAACCGCCATTTTGAAGAGGGCAAATGGCGAAATACTTTTTTTAATCCAGCAGATTTGACCATTTGAACCGGTTAAGCTCAGAAAAACCTTGTGCTATAAAGTCAGCTAAGAAATATATTTTTTCTCAGCAAAGAAATAATTGTTTTTACCGTGTTTTCATGGAAAGTCCTTATCTTCTGTGGCCGTCGCGGCCGCCATTTTGAAGAGGGCAAATGGCGAAATACTTTTTAAAATCCAGACGCGTCGCGTAGGCCGCTGAGAAACATCCATAAGTTCACCCTCCATGTTAAAAACTCTTCGTCTGACTCTTCGAAAACAAGCAATAAGGCTGCAGAGTAACACACTGGCTGCTAACTGAGAGCGCTCGCTCTAGCAAAGAGACTGTGAGGGGACGCTTTTTTGTCACGGACCACATCCGGCGCTGACAGGATATGGTCTGTTAGCAGTCGTCCGGGCCTGTAAATACGTTTTTTCGTTTTTACTGATAGATAATTAGTTATTATCGGTACTGCATTTTAAATAAAAATAGCGCAAATCCGCTTATGAATTATAAAAGTTAATCAAACCGCTGTTACGCTGACAAAAACGTTAGGTCCGCTGTAAGCGGATTAGCGCATTAGCGCTCCCCAGCGGTCGGGGCCCACCACTGGTTACCAGTTACAAGCCGTCATTTCTGGCATCATTGAGAAGCTAATAGCCAGGGCTGGACTGGCCATTCGGGCGTACCGGGCAAATTCCCGGTGGGCCGTCGGTGATTTATGCGATTTATGGGCCGCTGTCACTCATGAACCAAAAAAATTAATTATAGCTATTTTTTTGTCAATCGCGACGGCCGATTGGTTGATTTTCTTGAACGACATCGAGCTAATCCAATGAAATCTCTCAGCACTCTTCCGACCAGCCCCTTCCCTTTACTCGCATCAAGCTATTGCGGTTGTGAAACCTGACACCAGCGTGCCTGACAGAAACTGGACTGTGAGGTGCTCACACGGAGCTGAAAGTTCCTCCTACCTGCAGCCTGAGAGGAGGACGAGTGAGACAGGACTCATCAAGGAGTGACGTGACGTCTGCTCTATGCGACCTAGTTTCAGCACGGCATGAAGTTGCAGCACGCGTTAGCACTTAGCATTATTAGCATGTTGTTGCGGTCTCCTGTTGTTAAAAGACCAGCGCAAATTCAAAAGCTGTGCACGCTGTTTCACAAGACCTGCAGCAGCAACACACGTCACTTGAACGGACTAACCACATCATCCGAACGTGAACGAAGAAAACAGCTTGTAAACACCGATCACAGCAGCTGCTACTTTTATCAGGTAATTCAAATAATTCCAGATCAATAACACAAATTGTAGGATCTCTGAATCATGTCTGAAATGTTGTTGATGTGCAGGCTTTACTGAACGCTGCTAAGACGTCTTCTATCACGTCAACACTTCAGCACTTTATGAAAAAACTCAGACTGATAGTGTCAGCATGTCCTGGAGCCCTGATGATGAGAGATGATGAGAGATTCAACCACCTCAACTGCTCAAAAAGAGGTATTGTTCTTTTACTATTACTGTACTATTACCTTTTTAATTTAAAATTATAATCTTATTAACTTTTTTTTACCTCTTTGTGTGTTATTTCCAGAAGTTAGCAGCTGTTCTCTTCCTCTTCAAGGAAATCCACATGCAGCTAAGGAGCTAAGGAGTCTGTGCTGATGACCCTGATGCATGCTCAATAATCCAGGTAAAAATCTAAAAAAAAACTATGTCTGGGCCTCTGGACATTCAAAAAACAAAACAAAACAATTGTAGAAACGTTTCATCTTTCATCAGAAAGACTTCCTCAGTCTGAGGTGCTGTATTCAGCTCAGTCTTATAAATATCACCCTCTCACTGTGGAAACTCTGTAACAACCTGCCCCCCAACATTAGACAGGCCTCCTCCCTTCACATGTTCAAATCCCTGCTAAAAAAATCATCTTTTCTCTATTATTTCAAACTGTGTGAGCTGACGTAGTGTATATATTTTTTTTTACTGTGTTTTCATTTTAATATTGCTCTTATACATTTTTATTATACTTTTACCGCTGTTAATATCATAATTTTTACCATTGGTGTGTGATACTGTTCTGTACATTTTTAAACCTCTTTTGTGTTGTGTGTGTGAAGCACCTTGATAACAGTTTATCTGTTTTAACTGTGCTATATAAATAAAATAGACTTGACTTGACTCACAGTGGATCAACCAGTTTGTTGATGACAGCTGAAACCAGCTGCTCACATGAGCAAGGAGGACCATCAGCCTAACAATGGATCATTAGCACCCTGATGGTTGTTTGCTATTCACAGAGGGCTGAGTGATACTAGCAACAACAGCATTGTAAGAGGGGGACAGTTGAACCCAGAGGCCTCCACCTCTGTTTAATGATGGACAGTTTCTTTTCACAAAGATGGCCTCCTTTACTCCTCTCTCAAACCATCGTTCCTCTCTATCAAGGATGTGAACATCTTCATCCCTGAAAGAGTTGGCCTATACAAACGTATTGTTCACTTGAAACATTTTCAAAATAATCATTTTATAAGTCTTTTTTGTAAACATATTATTTGTTTAGTGAAGTAAAGACACTATTTTTTTTATATAAAGCAAGTATTTCTTTATTCATTCAACCTTCATTTATGATATTGAAATCAAGAAATACCTTATTTTTTATCAAAAGTATTTATGTTTTATAAAGTCAAGAAAGACCATTATGTTTTTTGAATATTTTTAATTGGTAATTATTTTATTAAAACATTTAAATTTTTTATGTATTGTGACAGAGGGTTCTTGTTAGCAGCTGCTGAAAGTAACTAATAAAGTAACTTAGTAATCTAACTTAGTTACTTTCCAAATCAAGTAATCAGTAACTTAACTAAGTTACTTTTCCCAAGGACTAATCAGTAACTTAACTAAGTTACTTTTTCAATGTAACTATGCCATCACTGTGGGCCACTCTGCTCAAAATGCCCGGGCCGATTTTTTGTCCCAGTCCAGCCCTGCTAATAGCCGATAGCACAACTTGTTGGGTGAGTTTTACCCCAGACATTTGGACTTCATGTTAGCCCCGTTAGCATGATTAGTCTTACGGCACACAAAAACTTTGATCTTAAAAAGGCTGTCCTTCATGCACAGGAGTGCAGAGGATCCCACACTGCAGCTAGGAACCTGGAACAAGCCTCCACATGTGAGACAGCATCACAGGTGACTAATGCTAATAAATAACATTTAACACTTTTCATTTAACATAAGTTAAAGTGTTATGTATATCCTATATCTGTTACTGAATATATGTCACCAGCTCTTACAGCTGTTACATAAGTTTGTAGCAAATAAGCCTAAATAAGAAGGTTATGTTTTTATACAAAGGAACGTATGTAAAATATCGGTATCAGCATCGGTTATCGGCCGAATAAGTTTTAACATATCGGGCATCGGCCAAAAATCCAATATCATGCATCCTTAGTTCAAACGTAAAATAAAACTAAAATAATGCTTTGAAGCTTTTAAAGCCCAGATTCTATGGCTTGTTTATCAATATTTAATGTCACTGATTATTGGTCACCAACTTTATATCAAAACTGTCAAATACAGAAGTGTTAGTGGCAGTAAACAAACTGAACTGTTGTTGTATAGCATGCTAACTAGCACTGAAGGAGAAGGAAGTGACGTTGCTCCACTGCATGGCCTCAATGACATCATCACTAGTGGCCTGTTAATTTTTTTCCTCAAATTTGGATACATTGGAATGTTTATCTTAAAACATATTTAAGAATTAAAAAGTATGAAGTCAGAAAATGGCAAATAAAACTGAGGAGTTGTGATGATAAGTGTTGGTCGAGGCCATAGCGTCCCAGAGCCTGGAGTCAGAACGTTCATTAGTCTGTTCGTGAAAACAGTGACGCATCTGATTTCAGCCATAGAGATTACCAAGAAGTACGTTTTAAACATCATTGGTTTTACTCTCAAGAAGATAAATCCAGATCGCAGGACATGTTCGAAACATGAGTAAATATGATTGCTCAAGTAAATAATATAATCTTTGTGTCGTTTGTTTAACTACAAAGTAAAATACATACAAACGTTGGCATCAGAAGCATTTGTAATGTGGGTGACACACATTCAGGGTCTCGGGGTCCTCCCCCAGAAATTTTTGAATAAAGTAGATGCCATTTCCTGCATTCCAGTGCATCTTAGGCTAAACATCCCCCCCACCCCCCCAACTGCTGGCACAAATTTAGTGCTAAGATAGTGGTGCATGATAGCCTACAGATGTGCTAGC
>JBBPBX010018679.1:0-22655 GCA_038048925.1 Garcialebias charrua | reverse complement strand
TGGGGGGACTAAAATAATATTTTTTAAATGTGAGGGGGACATGTCCCCTTCACATATAATTGATGTGACACCTGTGCCTACAAAGAAAACACCAGGATCTTCAGGAATCGGTCATTGGTTGCCGTTTTCTACAAATTAGCATCAGAGCTGGTTGTTATAAACCCCAATCAATCAACCTCCAGGACAAAACTTGATTACAGTACTTAGATTTTGAACAAAGTTTAGTTTTACCGTAGCACAATTTTAAACGTGTTTTGGTAAAAAAAAAAAAAACTAAACAATTTGTTTGCGCTTTAGCAGATTTACTACTTTTTATAATCCATGAGCGGATTTGCACTTTTTCTATTTAAAATGCAGTACCGCTCATAACTAATTATCTATCTGTATTCATTGTCTTGAACAGTGGAAAGTTTAACTGTTAAGAATCACAATGCACGTGATCCATTCAACAACTCCCCTCCCAACTAACAGCAATCATTGAGAGAAGGTATATGTCCATTCTTGTTGCGTTCAGTCATGGTTCTGATTTTACAGACATTTCCCACAATGCTGCTGTGTCTGCTTACATAGCAGGAAGGCAAGACTGTGTAAAGTGAAATTAAATTTGTGTTTTGAGTTTGTCACACGGCATAAATATGTGTTATTAATCACCCATATAAATCTGACTGATTAAAAACATTGTTTTCCTTATAAAATTAAGTCACAAAAATAATGAAAAAACATAATTGTGCCCTGGTCTGAAACGCTGGGGGCGTGTCAGCGCGTGGGCGTGGTTTCAGCGCAGTACTGCCCCCGTGTCCTGCCCCCTGAAGATGTTCGCGAAGGCTGGCAGCCTAGGAGTTCTGAGTCCACAGAGTCCACTCTGTTTGTCAGTGGCTGTGCGCGGGGGACGGTGTGTCCACTCTGTTTGTCAGTGGCTGTGCGCGGGGACGGTGTGTCCACTCTGTTTGTCAGTGGCTGCGCGCGGGGGACGTGTGAGGTCCACTCTGTGTGTCAGTGGCTGCGCGCGGGGGACGTGAGGTCCACTCTGTGTGTGGCTGCGCGCGGGGGACGTGAGGTCCACTCTGTGTGTCCGCGGCTGACAGCAGCAGAGATCAAGTAAATAAAATAAATAAAATAAAGTCACCAAGCGGGTGCCCTGACCATTGCGACATCCAGGGAAGATGCAGGAACGAGGCATAATTGATTAGCTAGCTAACAATGAACAAAATATCTATGCTATTGCTATCTGATGCTATCTGCGATTCGCGAGTGAATGGCTCCACCGATGCGAAGAACGAATTTATACGGCTGGAGCTGCAGGGGGTGGGGCTTTAGACCGCGTGACGAAACGCGGTCACATTTAAACCACGCCTAAAAAATCCTGAAGCAGACATATCTTTAAACAAAGTTTGATCTATAACTCCAAAATTAATTGAGCTACAATTTTGAGACTTTTTACTCATTTACAAGATTACAATTATGACATTTATAATGTTTATTGAAGAAAATATTGAAATTCACTTTACACGGTCTTTAATGTTTCCTGTACTCCATGCTTTGCTTTTGTCATGTGCCCATAATGCATTGCAGTGCTTCAGTTTTCCAGTAAACAGTTTTAAAATTACTTTATCGATGCATTTTTAATGAAAAATCTACAATAAACAAAAGAAAAAGACAAAGAAGCAGCCGAAATAGCAATCCTCAACACATTCAACAACTTTTTAATTTTTAGACCATTTATTTTTTTACCAAAAAATAAAACTTATACAGGTAAAATGGTCTATTTTAGGAAATGACTTCCCCAGCGATTCACAGTTACAGTGTAATTATTGCATAACTTATAGCATGCCACCAAGTGTTGGATTGAACTTGCGCTTTAAAATTAGCTTCCGCTAGTTTATAGCCGAGCTTGTGTACCGGATAATTTGAGCTTTGACACTTGTTTACTTATCGATATTACTAATAATGACCAGTGAAATAAGACCACTGAGGTAATATTACAGCCAAAACATTTCTGTTACTTTACAATAATCCTTCCACTATCACAGAGAATTCAAATAAAGAATTTTCAGATGATAAACTACACGTTGTAGGCATTGTCTTAAGTTAGAATTTACGTATAAAAGAGAAAAATAATTTAGCCTTGAAAGATCCACAATAGAGTTTTACAAAACTGGAAAAAATAAATGAATAATTCAGCGAACACTACTGAAATGTAAATAAACTGAGTAATAAGCTTTCATTGGGTGAAGTTATTAGAGTAAATTTATAAAATCAGTCATATCAATTAATGTTTCGTTCTTTTATTATTATTTACAACGCTGTGGAAAAGTCATTTATTTTGTGTGACTGAAAAGAGAAAAGAGCCCTCAGGACATATTTGAGTCTTGCACATTCACCGTCAAAGTTTTCACCTGACCCGTGCTGAAGCCACCTGGCTGAGGTTAGCTTCTGGCCTGCAAGAAGCTCACAGTCTGATACAGCATGAAAATGATGATGTAACCATGATGTTTAACATCATTTGTATGGGTTTCTTATTTTAAAGCCAAGCTCAAACAAGATAGGGTGGCTGTGACTGAGTGGTTAGAGCAGTCGTCCTCCAATTCAAAAGTTGGGGGTTCGAATCCACCAGCAGTCACATGCCGAAGTGTCCCTGGGCAAGATAATGAAAACCCTCATAGCCTCTGATGTGTGTCCCATCAGTGTATGAATGTGATAAATAACTGATTAGATCAGAATGATTTGTTCAGTTAGCTTGGTAGAGATCTAGTAGAGTGCTGTGTGAATGGGTAAATGAGGACACAGATTGTGTTGTAAAGCACTTTGAGTATCTTCATAAGATAGAAAGGTGCTACATAAGTACAGTCCATTACCATTTACAATTCTGATAATAGAAATAAGCCAGTGTAATCAATTATGTAATTACAAGTTTTGATTGGAGTCACTGTGCAGAAATGTTAAATGAGGGAAAAACCTGAGAACATCTAACGAAAATGTTAAAAAGAGCTACAAACATAAAATACAATTTTACACAAATTCATAAAAAGTTGTTGGCATTGGTTTGGATGTGTTTGATATTATGCATGCACAAAATCGAGTATCACAAGGAACATATTGCTAAAATCATAATAACATTTTTCCACTAAAAATAGTGGCATGGTTCATATGAATAGGCTGCCAGACTGATTAACCATTAATAAATAAATAAAAAACAAAAAAAGTGGCTTATTTCTATTATGACACTTGGGATTTGCTTTAAAATAGAAAACCCATACAAAACATCTTATATACCATTATACATTTAATTCCTCTTCACATTGCTTCAGCTAATGGTGGACCTCGTGCAGGCCAGGTGGCTCCTGCACGCTTCAGATGAGACGGTTTGATGCTGTGGAAGCAGGACTCAAATACGTCCTAAAGGGCCTCTCATACAAACACTAAAAACTTCAATGACTAGCTTTCTTACCTTGACTATGTGCAGTTTGGGCAGCAGGTTGCAGTCTGCCAGGGTGAGCTCGTCCCCGTCCAGGAAGCTTCTCCTGGAGCCCTGCTCCTCCACACTGTGTGTGTCGATCTCTTCCAGCAGAGGGCTGGTCAGGTACTCATCAAGCTTCTTCAGGGCTTTGGTCAAACTTTTTTCTAAAACTAAATGCACAAGTGGCAAACAGAAACACACAGAACATCACACAAGTGTCACAACAACCCCACGAGAGGGCAGCAGAGCAGAGTCCATTGAGGAGACCAGACCCTGCAGGCTGGACTCTGCTGCCACCTGGTGGAGAATCATGGGAATGACTTGCAGGATTTCTTTCCATGTTGGGATCTGGATGTTGTGCATGTGTCAGTTATGGAAGCTGTTATGTCTCATATTTCAAATTAAAATGGATTAATAGAAATGCTTTTTAGTTTCCAAATAAAGCTGCACGTTTTGACTCATAAATAAATTTTTTAATGAATAATCTAAACTGCATTTTCATTTTCTTCTTCGAGACTGCTCAATTTGTAAATTAATTCAAATGATAAATAAAATAACGTTTAACATTTAATTTTCAAAATATGTCCTAGTAAAAAGTGACCAAACTTCATTTTGTAATGTCAATTTTGAAAATTAAAATGAAATAGCAGAAATGCTTTTTCATGTCAAAGTCAAGCTGCATTTTTTTGACTCAGAAATAAAATTTAAATTAAATCATTTTCATTTTCTAAATCAAAACTGCTCATTGTGTAAATTAATAAAAAAATATAAATAAAATAACGTTTAACATTTAATTTTCAAAACATGTCCCAGTAAAAAGTGACCGAGCTGCTCACCCTGGTTGGCCTCAGATTTGGTGCTCTTTATGTAGGCTGAGAACTTGGCAAAGATGTCATTTCCAGCTGTGTTGGACTCTCGGTGCTTGGCAGCCAGTTTGGGATACCTGAGCAGGCGGTGGTCAGAGACAAGAGACACAGTCAGAAACGAAGCATCTGGATGAGATTAACACCTGGACAGAAGGAGCTGGGCTCAGACTCAGAGGCTCAACTGACAGCCCACCCCTTCAGGTGTTCCCACACCAAGCTCCGCTTTTAATGTAAGAAACCTGACGTGCAATAAAACAACACGTTTTCTAAGCATTTGTTCACACCAACTTTCAAGAAACAGCCATTTAAAAAAACAGGAAACATATAAAGTTAGTTGAAATTACAGAAAAATGTATAAAAATATACCGGTATATTAGCTCCCAGCTTTAATATACTGTATGAGTTTTAGACTAAGTTTATTTTATGTTGAAAAATGCCTGTTATAATTGTTTTGGTTAAACTTATAAAATGATGTCATGCACGCAACATGCCACAGTCAGAGCAGATGGTGGGGATGACTTTCAGCTACTGTATTCACAAATCTTAACTCAAAATCAGTAAAATTCACTGAAGTATAGCCATTTATGTGTGCCACAATATCAGCTGGCTGTGGTAGCCATCTTACATTGAATAAGATTGTAAAGGTAATCAGCCAAAGATAATTTCCTAGAAGTTTAATCAAAATATGTCCACTGGTTCACGTGATATTTTGCTAACAGACAGACAGTGTTCATTCTAAATAATTAATGGCTAAATTGTATTAAATGATCTTTCAGGATCCCTGAGTGCTCAGAATATGTGATTAGGATCACTCTCTGCTACTACCACACCAAATTTTAGATCAATATTAGTAAAACTGACTGAAGTATAGTCATTTTTGTGTTGGCTAATATTTGTTAGCTATGGCCGCCATCTTGACATGAGTTGACTCATAAAGTTAATCATTTGTAGACGTATATCCAGTGACTGCTTTCTGAGAGTTTCATTTATTTATTTATTTCAGTGTTTCATGTAATATTTTGCTAACAGACAGACCCAGACACGCCTTTCAGTTGTGGGGGATAATAAATCATAAAGAGCTCAGATTTAAATGTGACACACTTAAATATCAGTGGACGTGCATGTGTTCATGTCAGTTTTCATCAAAGACAGTAATCTTTGACTTGATTTTAAAAGTTTCTTGTTTCTTCAGCGACGTTGAAGCGAGTTAAATCTGACTGTGTGCATAGTATGTATGCTTTAAAGACACATACCGTATTTTCCGGAATATAGGTTGTGGCTTTTTGTCTATTTTGCATGCCCTGCGACCTATATTTAGTTGCAACCTGTTTATGGCTCTTACAATAATGTCAGCTAGCAAATATATTTTTTTAGGTGTTTATCCTGCTAAAATTAAAATACCGGTACATGCAGGTCTGTTCGCTGCTATAGGACGTAGGTGCAACCTATATTTAGGTGCGACCCGTTTATGGATTTTTCGGCAATAATTGGCCAAAGCGACCTATATTCCGGTGCAACCTATATTCCAGAAAATATGGTATATGTCTTATCAACATTCATTTATATCAACCTCTTATTGCTGTGTATGATCCTCATCCATGTTACTAAATTATCATCCCAGTATCTCTTAAACTATAGTTTCTACACTTCAGATTCAGTTGTTATTAACTTGTTTTTCTGGCCCACAAGAGACCACCATCAGTTGATAACTTAAGGTTAGTCATGCTTGATGGTCAGGTACACTAATTGTGGGGGTCACTAGTGAATTATTCCTGGCATTTGGCTCCTTTTTCAGGGTCATTCTTTCATTCATTCCCTCCTCCTTTCTTTTTTGAGCATAAGTTAATGGTGTTAAATAGCAATTGCTTTACCCAACATGCTTAGCTTTCTTTCTACAGTGCATAGGTTTGTCTTTTTTTTTTTTTTTTTCATTTACATTTCAGAGTGCCAGTAATTTATTGGTCTAAGGTGGTTCATTTTCTTGCATACTAATACAGGTGGTCCCCCACTTACGAGCGAGTTCCTTTCATACAAGTCGCTCGTAAGACGAAATCTCGTATGTCGGAACACGAAACACGTGTCGTTCGTAAGTCCGGATTTTCGCGTCGGAAAATTTATGCTAGCGCTACTACGAACACTCGTTTTTCAACACAAACGTACATACTAGTTCATAAACATGCTCAGAAACTTGTTTAGAAACGGTTAGCTAACACACTTTCATCTAAAAACTCATACCAGTGCTGTATTTTCTGTATGTTCTTTACAACTTTACTGTTTGTTAGTCAGCTCATAAGTCCGGAACCTCGTATGTCGATGCGCTCGTAAGTCGGGGGCTACCTGTATTACACCTGAATGTTTGTAAACATTAATTTCTGCATAGCATAAGTGGGATCAAGAGCATACATTATGATTTATTCCCTCTAAAACTTCTGAGGCAACATCTGAGACAGAACACGCTGACAGGAACATTCAAGTCGAGTTACTTTGGAGGGGCGAGCATTTCCTCCAGGAACTCCTCGATCTTGTTGATGTCCGTCCTGACCTCTCCGTTGAAGGTGAGGAATGGGGGGTGGGTGCCCGGGGCCAAGTTCTGCAGGTCCACCGGCTTTCTGCAGAGCACACAAATAAAAACAAATAAAATAAATGAAAATAAAACAGGCTGTAAGGATGAAAACGGTGTGAAGTGCGTTTTGTGCTCACCTCTTCAGGTCGACGGTGGTGACGTTGAACACCACTCCTTTGAGCCAGAGGATCATGAAGAGCCGCTGGGAGAAGGGGCAGTTCCCGATGCTTTCTCCATCGCTGCCGGCCTGCACTCGAACGCAACACATCGCATCAGTCAGTGCTGTCTCGCACTTCATTTTAAAACAACCTCTAACATCAAGCACACAGCTCAACAGTTCATCTTATTGTTAGGTTTAGTCTGTTTCAGAGTCGCAGCCGGGGCAGGATCAAAGTGAAAAGATCACAACAGCAGCAACACAAAGGGTTAAATCGTGTCATCTGGACCGGTTTATTTAAGTGAGAAACGTTTCGTCCCCCATCCAGAGGACTTCATCAGTCTACAGCCTGCCAACCAGATCTGTCCCATGGGTAGCCATGTTAAAAGTTTACTTTAGAGATTCCAGCAGGAGGTTGGCTTGAAGACTGAGGAAGTCCTCTGGATGGGGGACAAAATGTTTCTCCCTTAAACTGGTCCAGATGACACTTTTTTGTTGTTTTCTACCTGGACGACTGAGCTTACAAACCTTTGGTCTTAATGAAAAGATCGGTTTCTTTCATTGCATTGAAACATGTCGTCCTTCATCCAAAGGACTCCATCAGTCTGAGGAGACACAACAAACTCAGTCCCACAAGCAGCGCACTCACATAGTGGCCCAAGTTTGATGGTGATAAGATGGTTTCTGGGGCCTGCCTTCTCCCCCGTCGACTCCTCTGAGGCAGCCGTAGCCAAAGTGATTCAAAACATCAAAGTTCATGCTCAGTCATCCAGGTTGACCTGACTGAACGTTGTTGGATTTTTTTACTTGGATTACTGAGCAGGAACTTTGTTGACGCAGGTTCAACAAATATAAACTTTGGTTTTCTAAAGCACTTTTTGTTGTCCACCTCCAGAAGGTGGACGTTTTATTTTCATTTGAGCTGTTTCACCATCTGTGTGTAGCGTTAGCTAAATATATTGTGAATCAAAGGACTGATTTTAATAAATGTACCTTCAAAGCTGAGTTGATTGCAGGGGTTCCCAACCCTGGTCCTTGAGGAACACCATCCTGCCTGTTTTAGTTGTTTCTCTGCTCCGACACGCCTGATTTTAATCACTGGGCGGTTAACAGGCTCAACATGAGGAAGTCATTAAATCACTGAATCAGGGAAACGACTAAAACAAGTAGGATGGTGTTCCTCAAGGACCAGGGTTAGGACCACATATATAGTGTATGTAAAGTGCACCGTAAAGAGATTATAATCTGTTCTTAAGCATTGCACTTTGGGTAATATTTGTAAATCAAGAGCCAAATACAAACTACGGAAAGGTATTGCTGTCATCCATGAAATAATATTTTTTGAGCTTATGTAGTAAAAACGTGATACGTATGTAGTAATAACGTGATATTATGTAGTAAAAACGTGATACGTATGTAGTAATAACGTGATATTATGTAGTAATAACGTGATATTATGTAGTAAAAACGTGATACGTATGTAGTAATAACGTTATATTATGTAGTAATAACGTGATACGTATGTAGTAATAATGTGATATTATGTAGTAATAACGTGATACGTATGTAGTAATTTCATGGATGGCAGCAATACCCTTCCGTACAAATCAGATAAAAAAATGGTGAAAGTTTATAAACTCCTGTTGAACCTTTAAAAAAAGAATTTTACTGGTCACTTAAGGACAGAACACGTCGCATGTTGACTTTCTTGGTGAAGCATCGAGGTGCTTCCTCTTCATCCAGCGTTTGTGTACTAGCTGAGGTATCGTGTGTCGGCACGCAGAGCTCCAGCACCGACACCGGATCCTCCGGCCCAGCTGAATTATTCAACCCAACCCCTGGTTCAGTGGCCTCTGGGGCAACGAGGGGCCTGCAGTCCTGCAGAGGTCCACAGAGCACTGACCTCACAGTGTTCAGTTCACTGATGACGTGTTCATTAAAGTCTACTGACCCCTGGTTTAAAGGGACGTATCTACGTGGTAGAACTGCATGTGTCCGTCAGCTCGAGCAAAGACTGCGTTGCCAGAAAAGCCCCTGAGCCAAGTGCACGCAGACCTGCCACAGTTCGCTGCGGTGCCCGATGCTTCTGTGCATTGTTGCGACATGGGCTCACTTGCATGGAGGTAACACAATACACGGGCTGCAGATAATAACAGCCAACCATCATCTGGAACATGGAGGACAAAGTCCGTCATGGAGCACCAGACCTGAACACGAGTGGATGGAGCTGGAGAGAGAGCTTCTTTTCTGTTTGCAACTCTTTTGTTTTTTTATCCTACAACAGAGGATTAGTTTTGATTTTCCACAGTTGGAGAGGGGGATCACACCGGAGTGAACACAGAAGCACCCCAACCCTTACAACCAGGGCCGGCCCAAGCCTCCATGGGGCCCTAAGCAAAATTTGGCTTGGGGCCCTCTATTTTTGGTAAACTCAACTCTATGGCCCTGTTTACATGATCCTATGTGAATAGTGGTACTAAAAGTAACAAAAGGGGAAAAAGGAAAAAAAAAAAAAACAGTATGTGATGTATTTTACAGCAAAAATGTCATCTGGTTTATTATCTTTGGTTCCAAAGAACTGCAACAGTAATGCTCAAATAATTTGTAGAGCAGCAAGACCAACAACAAACAGATAAAATAACTTGGATGCGTAAAAATAAATTAAATTACGCAAAATCAGACAAAAAAAAACATCAAGGAAATACTTAAATAACGTAAATGAACAATGAAACCACGTAAAATGGTTTAAATAAAGAAGCTTGAAGTTGAATAATTCATTCTTAAAACTATGTAAATGTATGCAACAATTTGCAAAAGCTGAACCTAAAATATTAAATAGAATCATAGAAATCATTACAAAAATATATATATATTGCACTTAGGGGGCCCCTTAGTGACCCCGGGGCCCTAAGCAGCCGCTTAGTTTGCTTATGCCTTGGGCCGGCCCTGCTTACAACCCACAACTTTACTGATCACTAGACCTTGTAGAGAGGTTTTACTCAATGAAGAATGAACATCAAGGCCCCACAGTCAGCCTACTTTAAATGCACAGAGTTCTTGATTCACACGTCAAGTGTAAAAATACACGATAGTTCCCGCTCGATGAGCAGCTGCCGTCCAGCGTCGCAGGACACGGCTCAGGTCACGTCCCAGCAGGCAGCTGGAGGAAAAGGCTAATAATAGAACTGCAGCTACTTTCACTTCAGCTTTATGGGCCATTTTGGCCCAAGGACAGCAGGAGGGTTAATGCTCTCTACAATAATAACTTGATTTACGTAACCAATCTGGTAAGTCCATGTAAAATGAATAAAGTTGTCTCTCAGTGGACTTGCAACAATCTGGTTTCTCGAGGCCACGCTTCACTCCAGCTAGAGCAGCATTTTCAGAGGGTCTCATTTTAAAAAGGCTCTAAATTCACAGCATAGTGATTAATAAGTGTGCTGACATTACTGATTTTCAGCCGTTCATCCTCTCGTTCTGTTGGCTGTTGATTTGCTGCTGCAATGGCAGCTTTGGACAAACTCTTCTAAAGTGAACGTCCAAGCAGCTCCGTCGAGTATAGCTCGTCATGACTTAGCCATTCTTCATTCAACTGGATTTTAACGAAACGAGGAAACTCGACCTCGTCGGAGCTCCGCAGCTCAGACAGACGTCACAGAGGAGACATGGTTCGAGGCTTAAACGGGTCGGATGACAGAACTGGTACTTTGATGTTACTTACAGATTTTACACCAGGCTTTATGAAAACAGATTTTACCTGAATGCACTTCGCTTTCCAAAACCTTTGCGAACTGTTTTTACGCTGACAGACTTTGCACCAAAACGTGGGTTTTCTGACCTCTTCCATCCAGCGTGTCTCTGGGACTTGTTTCTTCTCAAATCTCCAGACTCAACCCGTTGACTTCCACTGTATCTGAGCTCAGAATTTACATTTACAACAGGAAATGAAAGGGTCTTATGGTAAATGGACTGTACTTATACATCACCTTTCTATCTGATCAAGACACTCAAAGCTCTTTACAACACAATATGTGCCTCATTTACCCATTCATACAAACACTCTACTACCTCCCAGGGACACTTCAGCATGTGACTGCTGGTGGAATTGAACCCCCAACTCTTGCATTGGAGGATGTCTGCTCCATCACCCATTTATCACTTTACTAAAACACTGTGGACATAAAAACTCACGTGACCCACAGATGCTTCTGACACTTACAGCTCTCTACTCTGCATTCCTGTCTGCCTGTTTCATCGGGAGCGCTGTCAGGAAGTGAAAGAAACAGGTCACCACCAATGACCGGGCATTCAGTGTGGCTGCCCCCCGCCTATGGAACTCCCTCCCTGACTACCTGAGAGCTCAGTCACTGGTTGACTTTAAACAAGGCTTAAAGACTTTTCTTTTTAAGCGAGCCTACTCTGCCTCCGCATGATTTTATCTTTGATCTTAGTTGATATTCGAGATGCAGGAAAAAAGCCACCTGCATCATGAAAGACCTCACTCACCCAGCACACACACTCTTTGCCCCACTCCCCTCAGGACGGAGGTTGAGGAGCATCAAATGTAGAACCACTAGACTGAGGAACAGCTTCTACCCTGAGGCTGTTAGACTCATGAATAAATAAATAATAAGAATAATCACTGTGAAATATCACATCATGCTGATGCTGATCTGTTTTCTTGTTGCTGTGTTCATCTGTGACCATCTGCTCATAAAGACTCATGTTCGTGCTGCTGTTTGTAATGATGTTTTTCTATTACTCTAGGGCTTAGTGTATTTCTAGTTGATGTTTTTCTTAGTTCATATCCTAGATGTTATTACTGTTTTTCTCTTACATTTTGTTGTTGGATGTAACTGGGACCCTGTGTACATAATCTCATTTCATCACATGTACTACATGCGGTGCAAATGACAATAAAGACTCTCTGACTCTGACTCTGATATTATCATTACTGTATTTTTAATTGATTTTATTATTGATTTTTGTTTTTTTATCATTGATTTTACTTGATTTTATCACTTGTTTTTATTTGATCTTTGATTTTAGTGGCACTTTGTAGCACTTTGAGATTTTTGTTAATGAAAGGTGCGTCATAAATTAAATTTATTATTGTTATTATTATTATTATTACCATGGCAACCCTAATGAAAATGTCCCAAATTAGGCTTTGGAGAAGAAAGTTGACAGGTGTTGGATTTGTTGGCAGCTGCTGAACTGCACCTTTCATTTCTCCAGGATTTATCTACACAATGTTTATGCATGTTTTGCATAAACAAGCGTAGAATGCATATGAACAGAATGACCACAAGAAGAAGAAAAAAACATTTTAAAGATCATGATTCCTTCATGCGAGCTGCTACAGTTGCAGCTTCCTGTCACAACAATCCTGGGTGATCACAGGGGGCACAGTGAGCCGCTCCAGATGAAACTCTACCTCCGCTCTTGGGTTACGAGAGCTTTCCATACCCCACGGGGACAGCCACCTCAAAGTTTAGCTGCTCTTCACCCTGAGGGCTGATCAAACCTTTTGAAACACTTCAGCCGGGGTCTTACCTTCACAAAAAGCTCAATGTCAGGGTCTTTGTCTTGGCTGTTGGTGGACATGATGTTTGGCCTTCAACTTCCAGCTCCTGCTTTATGTCCTGTCAAGCTGTTCTGATCCTCTCACATCTACATCCTCCATGAGAAATGAAACGGTGGTCCTCTCTGAAATGATCCGTTCCCTCCAGGATGGATCCTCACACCCTGTGAAGTCTGCTCCCCTTTCAGTTTGAGCCCCCCCGGACTGATGACCCCTGTTTGGTCTGAGAAAAGCAGCTCGAGCCTTCAGGTGAGGCTGAGTCCAGCTCCAGGTTCAAGCTCTGATTTGGACACAGATGGGGAGCACAGAGATCTCACCGGCACAAAGTGCACGACAGGTGTCTTTCTGAAGCGGGGGCGGGGGTGGAGCCCCATCCCTCCCTTCTCTCCACTGCACTCCAACCAAACCCACAGGAATTAAACCAGTTGCATCTCATCAGAACCGTCTCTTTCAAACATCACAAGTGAAGTTGTCATTGTGATCCATCAGTTTGTTCACCAGACTGGTTTTATTGTCCAGTTCATATTTTAATCAGTCTGACTGGGAGCTCACAGTCTGTCGTGATCATATAAATCCCACAACAGTTGCAAAAATAGGGTTTTGTGCCACTTTTGGTTTTTCCGGCTGTCACTCAGTTTTAGAGCAGCAGCGGTCATGTTTTATTCATGCATGGGCAGGTTTTATGTGATCACCAGACTTCCAGATGATTCCCCTGTGACTTATTGATGCCTGGCTTTGGTTTTATTTAGACAGGCCGTGGCGTTCGTTTACACAAAAGCCTCCATGTAGAGCAACAAAAATAAACTCGGTGGAAGAAAACTGGGTTACAGTGTGTCTGGCTGAGGCCTGACAGATAAGAAAAAACTAATCTCATCACCTGAACGTGGAAGAAAAAAAGATGAAAAGAAAACATGAAAGGGAAGACAGATGTGATGAGGGAGATGTTTCTATTTATAGTGCAGCGCCCTCTTCTGGCTGATTAGCATGCAGCACTGGTAAAAACAGGGCCTTGTGGAGGCAAAAAAATGTTTTCTGAAGGAAAGTTTGAGAAGATATATGTGGAGATGATCACTGAAAGGTTATGTTTTTGAGTAACATAATTACTTTTTGTTCTCAATAAGAAGACTGATACGCATAATCTAATAGAAGTTTGTTCATTTAAATGAGAAACTCATAAATCTACTGTGATTTGAGAAATGTTGAAACTACGGTACAAAACCGCTATGTGTCAAAGTACAGTTTAATTTTTATTTTTTTAAACAGTTGAGTATGTCAATTATTCTGAGAAAAATATATGTAAAGGGAGTCCTCTACTTACGAACGAGTTCCGAACCTAAGGACCGCCGTATGTCGAAAATGACGTAAGTCGGATCACACACATATTTATACAGTGCTGGGCAGCGCTAATCCAAAAATTAGTTCCGCTATTTCTAAAGCACTTATTGATTTATTTAGGTCCGCAATTTCAAAAGCACTTATGTATTAGCAATGCTAGAGGATGCTAATGCTAACACGCTAACCGCCATTTTGAACAGGGCAAATGGCGAACTACTTTTTTTAAATCCAGCAGATTTGACCATTTGAACCGGTTAAGCTCAGAAAAACCTTGTGCTATAAAGTCAGCTAAGAAATATATTTTTTCTCAGCAAAGAAATAATTGTTTTTACCGTGTTTTCATGGAAAGTCCTTATCTTCTGTGGCCGTCGCGGCCGCCATTTTGAAGAGGGCAAATGGCGAACGACTTTTTAAAATCCAGACGCGTCGCGTAGGCCGCTGAGAAACATCCATAAGTTCACCCTCCATGTTAAAAACTCTTCGTCTGACTCTTCGAAAACAAGCAATAAGGCTGCAGAGTAACACACTGGCTGCTAACTGAGAGCGCTCGCTCTAGCAAAGAGACTGAGGGGACGCTTTTTTGTCACGGACCACATCCGGCGCTGACAGGATATGGTCTGTTAGCAGTCGTCCGGGCCCGTAAATAAGTTTTTTCGTTTTTACTGATAGATAATTAGTTATTATCGGTACTGCATTTTAAATAAAAATAGCGCAAATCCGCTTATGAATTATAAAAGTTAGTCAATCCGCTGTAAAGCTAACAAATTGTTTAGGTCCGCTGTAAGCGGATTAGCGCATTAGCGCTCCCTAGCGGTCTGGTGCCCACCTTTGCACATATATATATACTGTATATATATACAGTATATATTATATATACATATGCAGTAAATATATATGCAGTATATGTATATACTTACGACAGAGTTCCGTTCCTACGCGGCGTCGTCAAGTGAATTTCGACATATGTCGGAACGCATTCAACGCGGCGTCGTAAACCTGCTTTTTCGACGTAAGACGGAACATGCATGCCTATGTGGCGCCGTAAAGCCGTTTTTCGACGCGAGACAAAACAAGCGAACATACTGTGGCATAAACATGTACAGAACTTTATTTACAAGCGGTTAGCTATCACAGTACCCTACACATTAATCCAAAAACACATATAAAATACTGTACAACATTACTGTACTGCACAGTATGTTTAATAATTAAAAAAAAAACAATGTTGTCGGAAAAAAGATGTTTGCGTTCGTAATGTCCAGCTGGGGTGGCAAACAGGGTGGCAAGGCTCTCCGCCCCTGGTGGAGGTGTAAATTCCCGATTTCTTGAACTCATCTTTGCCTGCGCTGCAAAGAGGGCCACCTTACAGTCTTATTGCATTCTGGGTAATGTAGGAACCAATAGTTTGAGGACTTGAGCAACTTGCAACTGAAAGTCAACACATTTCAGTGTCTGTTGTGTTTTGTTTTTTCTGTCCTCATTTTAGAAACAACAGATTCTCATTCTGTCCATTCATATTCTGCTGAATTATAAAGGTTTTGGATCAAACAGCTATTGAATCATTCATTCATGATGCGTTCTGGTTAACAACAGAACTCTGCTCCATTGCTCTACATTGGTTCCCTCTGGCTGCAGCCCTAGGCTCGGCCTGATTTAAAAGGTGAAGGTTTATTCACTGAATATTGATTGGCAGTTTTCTGATCTGCTGAAGTTTAGACATATGACATAATATCCATGCATGTGTTTTAGTAGATATCATTACGGTATTTAAATTGTGTTTATTGTTAATGTGTCCCTAAATTATAAATTAAGAAAGAAATAAAGTAAATGTGGGGCAGCTGCTATCTGCATGTATTTGTTACCAAAATCTAGCCAAAGTGACTGAAAACAGTTTTTGTTACACAGATCATGGTCTGCCTGATAATGGGGCTGAAGCTTCCAGGCGGTTTTCAGCAGTGCTTTGTTTACACTGAGTGCCTACCTGCATTTTAGAAATGCCCAAATTGGAATAAACCTTTTCAAATTGCGCCATTAGCATGACTGAGTTCAGCTTGCCAAAAATAGATGGTCAAACTTTTAAAGAAACTCCAGATTATAATTTGATCCAGAACATGGTCAAATGAATGGTCAACTAAACTCTCGGTCATGTGCTCATTCAGTTTGCACTGCTTCTCATATTTGCACTAATGTTTGTATTACATTACTGCCTATAGTCATACTACTGTTTACATTCAATGTTTACATTTATTAATACTGTTTACATTTATTTATTATTTTTTTTCCATTTATAGACGGCCTCCCTTCTCACCTTATAGCCATCCTCTCACTCCAATATGTTTTTTTTTAAATAGAGAGAAAGAAAGAAAAGAGAAAGTAAGACAACAAAACAACAATTATCCACAAAAAGAGCACAAGGCAAACACACCCAACCTCCGTCCACAATCCTGCAAAGCACATGACAGAACACAGCAACGAAACATACATGCATAAAGACTGATAATATTCATGACCTTGCAGTAGATTTCTATAAATACACATACCCATACCTACAAATATATATACAGTATACATACATATACATTTATATTCATTCATATACCCATCTACATATCTGCATATATCTACATATACATCCCTGCATCCATTTGTGTGTGGTTGTGAGCATGCATAAGTGAATAAGGTTCCTCCAATAGAACATTTAGTAGCGACTGTGAAGCATCAGAGATCCGTCCCCCCAAAGCCCGAGGCAGACGAAGGGGCGATCAAAGCCCAAGACTCCAGGAAGGACCCCGAGCCCAGAGTCCCCAGGGCCACCCGAACAGGACGAGCCACTCGCCCACTCCCCAGATCCGACCAAGGGGAAGAACCGGACGAATCCCACCAGCGACCACATACAATGACCCCCCGGGGTCAAACGCGACAAATTCATAGGCCCCCGCCGGAGCCCGCCGTACCGACGTAGCCCCAGGGCCGGTCACCGAGGCCCGGGCACCGGGGACGCCCATCCCTCAGGCCAAGACCCGAAAGGACCAGAGGACACGAGCCCCACCAGGCAGCCACCAGGCCGAGCCGACAAACGCCCAAGCGCCCAGCCCCAGATAGTGAGGGCCCCAAGCACGCCCGCAGGCAGAGGAACACCCACCAGGGGGCCACGTGGCAGGAGCGCGACACTAGGTAGCCTCAGAAGTATCAGAGAGGGGGCAGTCCAAGTCCCAGCCTGACACTTAAACATTCATACACAGACACACTCATTCAGACCCACCCTCATCCTCACCCTCAGTCACAGAAAGACAAACAATAACGACACGTTCCATTCATAATCCCGATGCACACTCTATACCCCCTAGGTCCAAGACATGTACCTGCTCCCTACATGGGGCAGCCCACATCCAAACCCAGGAGGTAGGCCCATTCATTCTGGGGTGGAGAGTAGCAGATATCCAATATTCGGCCCAACCCGCGCCCTGCCGACAGGACAGGACAGGACACTCGAGCCCAAGCAGCCCCAGAGGGAGCGCACTACTTCTCATATTTGTACTAATGTTTGTATTACATTACTGCCTATAGTCATACTGTTTACATTCAATGTTTACATTTATTAATACTGTTTACATTTACACTATTATATCTACACCACTGCTGATACATATACAGTATTCTCTGACTAGCCTTATTTAAGGATGCCCAATGTGCCTTTTTACTGCATATGCCACTTTGCCTCTATACCAACATCAACTACCTCATACATATACTGTGTACATTAACTCATATGCTGCTTTGCCACTCTTTGCAAATGTCGCTAGAACCTTCAGTTTATTTTATAGATATACTTTTTATATTTTTATACTACTATGCAAAAACTCAGGACAGTATTACACTTTTATTATTTCATTTTATGCTTATGTTCATTAAATGTTTAGTGTTTTAGTGTTGGTGTAAATTTTCATACTTTTATACTACTATGCAAAAACTCAGGACAGTGTTACACTTTTACTTATGCTTATGTTTATTAAATGTTTTAGTGTTTTAGTGTTTAAATGGTTACTGTTGCACCGAGGGACTGAGAGAAACGCAATTTCAATCCTGTGTATGACCTGTAGTTCTGACAATAAAGTTGACTTTGACTTTGAATGAAGCAAAGAGTATATATCTACATACATAAATAAAGGTTGAATGAATGAGAGTCAATTTCAGCTGAATGTGAAATCAAGCACATGTTTATTAATCTTTAGGATAAGAACCTTCATCTGGAGGGTTGAACGAGCCATGAAGATGGAGCCGCCATGTGCACAGACATTAGGAGGTTTACATCTCCGTGCGGGGGATGACAGGCACGCACCCGCAGCCAGAGGAGGTCATCAGTGACAGGGGCGTTCAGGGGGGAGAGAAAGAGAGAGAGAGAGAGAGAGAGGGGATGGTTGAGGGAGAGGAGAGAGAGGAGGAGAGGCAGGGATGAGCGCGCAGACCTCAGACCTGCTCAGCAGAGATGGTTTAAAAAGTACCACGTGGATTAAAGCTGCTCTACACGCGCGGGTGGATTCTACTTCTTACCTTTTTGTGTGCGGGTGTGTGCGTGAACATATGGAAACCGGAAAGGTTGTTTTACGCACACGTGGAGAGCTCACATCCGCTGAATGTCCGGATTAAAACGATGTTTTCAGGGGGCACGAGACGTTTCATGGATCTACAAGTCCAGTAGGTGGAACATCTGGACACCGCCATGGCTCTGCCAAACTCACCTGGGGGCTCATCTCCCGGAGGGGGGAAGCCCAACCCCGGTGTGATCGACCTGGGGACGATCCTTGTTGACTCCGACATCATATTTGGGTTCACGAGTCACCTGCTGAAGAGGAGAACCAAGGTAAAAACCAGATGTTTGACATGAGTGATGGTGAGATGCTGAACAGCACATCAACATCTCCTCTCTGTTCAGCATCTCATCCAAACTCCAGCCTCTGATTCAGGGGGGGAGTTGATCTGGTTCAAGTCTTGAAGACTTTTTTTATGCCATTTAAAGAATCTTAGCATTTAAAACAAAACAAACTGAATATTTAGGAGCGAGCAGAAACTGCATGAGTAAAATAAGTTGTTTGGTTATAGACGCTTAAAATGAATACTCTCCTTTTAAAGCTTTAAATTTTGCAGCCAATAAGGTAAAATACAGTCTATTGAACATTTTATGGCTCCCATTTATTTTACCAAACACATCCCATGCCATGCGTCTAAGCTTCAAAGTGCAAAAAATAAAAAATCAGTGTTACAAGGCAGAAACGGGGAAAAACTAAAATGTTTCAGTTGTTGGGGACAGAGGCGTATGTGGCCACTGTGGCTTACATCAGCCACATGAAATATTTAAAGTTGACCAATGAAATATTAAACCTGTGGTGCGCAGTCTGAGCTGAAGCTGCTGCTGTTCTGCGTTTTGGACAGAGGAGGGCGCC
Source organism: Garcialebias charrua (assembly GCA_038048925.1). Classification (NCBI taxonomy): domain Eukaryota; kingdom Metazoa; phylum Chordata; class Actinopteri; order Cyprinodontiformes; family Rivulidae; genus Garcialebias; species Garcialebias charrua. The sequence goes on along the minus strand of JBBPBX010018679.1, from coordinate 3,252 downwards.
AGAGTCACACCAAGGACGCGCAGCGCTGCGCAAACACCGGGGGAGGCAACAGTTGCTGACGCGCGCTTTAAATGCAAAAAATGCCCAAAACAAAACACACATTTTTGTTTTATTATTATTATTATTATTATTATTATTATTATTTTTTTTTTTAGTTTGGGCATCATATTCCAAAGGGCCAACATGTATAAATGTTTCACCCCCAGTTTTTTTAAAAGTAAGACAAGTGAGGGACTTGAAATGGGCAGACATGTCCCTGCTCAGTGCAGGGAGGTGTAGCCTCCTCCCTGCACTGCAGGGAAACTTTTCTCAGCCCTCCCATTCCAGCCCTACACCGCCTCCCTCCATGTGCCAAAACTCGCGCGCGCATGCTTTTGGACTCGGAGGTTTGCAGCCGTGATGTGACAGATGACTGGCAACCCGGAGTCAGGTCTGCGCTGTGTAGCCTATATGGCAACAGAACCTGCTCCTGAACCCTGATCTGGGAAGATGAGTTCAGACCAACTGGTTCCTGATGGAGAGGAGCCTCACAGCCTGTTCACTGTGCCTCAGCAGGTTGTTTTTTGGGGTTTCCAAGTTCAACAGCCACTTTTACGCACCACTTCGAGGAGTTCCTGCTGCTGGCACGCTGCTAACCAAAGTTTCTGTCTTGTGCTGAAGGTGGAGGGGTGTCCGGGCGGAGAGGTGACCCCCAGGAAAAGGCTCCACTCTGCGGAGGAGGCGCGATGCAGCAGCCGACCTCCTCCTGAGGGCGCCGGCTCCATCTCCGAGTCGGAGGAGAGAGGAGGAGGCTCGTGCCAGCTGTGCCAGAAGAAGGTCTCCGAGCTGAAGAAGCAGGCGCTGGCTCTGGATGACCAAAACTCACTAAAGGTTTACACACTTTTTCAAACTTTTGGACTTTATTGTCACCTCAGAGTCAGAAAATGCATCACTCCAAGTTCTTTAAGACTCCTCTCTTTTGGTTGATTTAGCTCATCTTCACCTGTTCTCCACCCTGACATTACCCTCTTCATCCATCTGGTTCACAGCCACTTGTGAGAGGTTAAATATTGTCCATGCCTGACATCAAATGCTGGCCTGGATGTGAAACTGGGGCCTTTGAGACACTGAAAGTGGCTCTTTGTTTGGCCAAACAATGCTTATCTTTTTATGTTGCTGTGGGGTTTGGAGTGGGGGGGTGTCCAAATGAGCGAGACACTCATGCTGGAGTCTGAGGAGGAAGTTCAGTCCCAGCCAGCCTTCGTTGTGCATTGAAAGTGTTCCTGTGCGGCTGCTCACACAGTTCCCAGCGCAGTTAAATATAGGCTGCTGTTGTGTCGGGCTGGGTTTGCCCCCCCAGGTCTCCTTTTGTTGCTCCATATTTTTTTTGTGGAGAATTTCAAGCTGAGATTGAATTACAGCACTTAAAGGTTCACCCCCTAATCTCACAGCACCTGATGTTCCTGCAGCAGGTGTCCAAAGAGGCAGGGGGTACCACCTGGGCTCTATGTGTGGTCGTATAGGAAGTTTAAAGGACATTGTATCTTTATTCTGCAGTTTTTGACCAATGTTAAAGCTTAAAAAGCTACCGTGACCCATACAGCATCACTTTGAGCCTTTAAGGTGCTCAGTGTGAGAGAAAGACGTGAGGACCACCCCTTCAGCCTTTATTTGAACTTGTTGACGGCTAAATGAGAGCATGATGTCGGGGTGGCCAACAGGCCTGCTGTAGACCCATTGCAGCAGCTAATAACAGATAATGAACCCATTGTTTCTCTGAGTTTGGGCTGCTCACCTGTTGGACCTTAAAGGATAAATGTGGTTATGGATGGCTGCTTCTAAATGAGAGTATAAAGGTCAGCGGGGGTCATTCAGGTACCCCCGTGCTTCGGCTGGTGTTGAGTCTGCAGCTGTCATGGAGAGAGAAACAAAATGTTTACACGAGATCATGCTTCCCTGCCCTCCCAATGCCCACAGGCCTTTTTTTTTTTCTTTCTAAAAAGGAAGTCACTCAATCCCCAGACATGGCTCACCCCCTCTCTCCCCCTTCATGTACCGTAGACTCATTGTTTGGGTACAGTAGTAGTAGCAAGTGGACACAAATCCAAGGAAGAATGTTTGGGTAGTGTGAATGAGCTTTTCTACATGAAGGGAAAGTTGACTTTTCACACACACTGAAGCCCTGCAGACATTTTTCCTGTTTGGGTCTGCAGGAAAACTGCTTACAGTAGGTTTCAGAAGAAAGCTGGGGAAGACAAAGCCCCTCCCTTCATATCTGTGGCTCAGCGCTGCTTTGTAGTTAGCTGTGGAAGTGGACAATGGTAGACGTGCAGGAAAGTGTTTGTGTGCAAACCACAAGGTCAGTTTTGAAAACTGTTTGAATTAAAGAATTTCATGAAATTGTGCAGATCAGCTTAAGTTGAGGGATGTCACCACTTGATTAAAAAAAATGTATGCAACATTGCAATATATGTCACATGATCCTGGGTGAGCTGAGTAAGTGAATGAACATCAGCTACTCTCCCAAAATTTGACTTCAAAATGTGTAAAATGCATTGAGTTAAAGTTATAGCGCCATCTTTGTGCTGGCTAAGGTTTATTAGCCGCGATGGCCATCTTGAATTGGGTTCACTCCAGAAGGAAATCTGCAGCCATAGATTCAGGGGCGGAGCCAGAGGGGTGGCCAGGGTGGCACTTGCCACACCAGGAACCTAACTGACCACCCCAGTTGATTGACAAATCACTGCATGTAGCACTGAAACAGAGTACCGTAAACGAGGACACACAGGTGTGTTTTTATAAAGACACAAACATTTTAAAACATGCACACTTTTTGTATTTCACTAGACACTACTGAAAGTACTTTTAAAAATGTGAGTTAAATTCACTATCTACACAAACGACCACACTTCTCAGTTTGATCGCACAATTTGTGACGTCTTGCTCACAATGAGCTTCAAAGTACCTTTTCCATAAATACAGTATGTCCTTGAGCTACCTTCATGTCATTTAAGCTGCCTTTGACCCACTTCATGTTGTTCAGTCAGCAAGTGATAAAATATAATTAAGGGAGGGGAAAAAAAACACAATTTAATAAAAGAACAGGTAGAAACATGAAAGACAACCCCCAGACTTGATTTTAATTAAGGGAATTCACCTAATTAATTTGCATAACTTAAACCTGTAATAAGGAGTGCCTTCAGTCGTCAGCTGGTAGACAGTCTGGGTTCAGTCATCTGAAACTGTGCTTAATGTGGCTGGACACAGTTAGAC
>JBBPBX010018678.1:19221-45319 GCA_038048925.1 Garcialebias charrua | reverse complement strand
GTTACATCATATATAGTTTTTGAGCAAGTCCTTTTTGACCTTTTTCTTAAATGTATACATTGATTTTTCATTTTTAACATCACTCTCCAGAGCATTCCACAATCGAACTCCCTGAATTGAGGTAGACCGTCCCTTTAAGCTGGTTCTGAATTGTGGTTTGATGAATATCTCTGTCCCTTTGAGATTGTAATAACTTTGTCTTTTTATAAAATTTCTTTGGATATTTAAAGGTAATGTGTTATTATGAGCCCTATACATAACTGATAAAATACTATATTCTACCAATTCCTGGAATTTTAAGGATTTGTAGGAGGATTTGTAGGAGGTCAGATAGATAAGGAGGGGCAAGGTTGTGGATAGATTTGAACGCGAGGAGTAGAATTTTATTTTATTATACTGTACATGTCAGATATCTCTATCTTTTGGGAATCAATTGATTATGGAATAAATCTGGATATGATGACATCTTCTTGTGGCTGGAACAAGATGAAACTTGTAAGACTCACCTATTGGTCCTTGAGGGAATGCTTGTCACTCGCCGTCTTTCATACAAGAGTTTTAGATCATTTTGTACTGCTGATGTTGATTAGCTGTGGTGGCCATCTTCAGGTAATCAGTTGTAGATGTACAATTACTTTCTGAGAGTTTCATCACAGTCTGGCCAGCGGTTCATAAGATATTTTGCCAACAGACTGTCAGACAGGGATGTCTCCAACGATTACTTCTAAAGTTAATACAACTATCTTGTGTAGGACTCTGAGTATTTGTTGGGAATGACGTTTTGCTACAAAAACACCCACATTTCAGCTCAATATCTATCAAACTGACTGAATTACAGCCATTTTTCGCTTCCTAAGGTCAGTTGCCTTTGGCGGCCATCTTGATTTAGGTTGGCTCCAGTGAACAGTTGTAGACATACATACAAAGAAAATTTTTTTTTCAAGCTTCATTAAAATCCGGTCAGCGGTTCATGAGATATTTTGCTAACAGGTGGACATGGTTGACAGCACTAATAGGACAATTTTAGATGAAGATTCTGAGCATCCTGTTTGCATCCAAATTATATGCTGGGGATCAGTCTCAGCTACTACCACACCAAACATTAAGTCAATATATGTGAAAGTGAACAGACATTTTCTTAATGTCATTTGGCTGTGGCTTGAATGGATTTGACTTTAAAGTTAATGATTGATTACTTTTTTGAATGGTTCATGAGATATTTTACCAAGAAACACAGACACGAGCAGCAACATTGGCGTCTGCCTTTGCTTTCGGAGGTGGGCATAACTTCTGAAAAGAAGAGTTGGGGCCAGGAAGTGGTTACTGACTGTGGCACTCGAGTAAAGCTCATCATGTTGTCAAAATGAATGAAGCTTCTCCGTGTTTGTTTCAGTCGGGCGTTTCTTTCCTGCCTCCGGTGCAGCTCAGCTCCTTCCAGTCTGTTTGGTGCTTTTTACATTACAGCTCGTGACGTCTCTAGTTGAAAATAAGTTCAAAGTACCGGTAATGCTACAAAGCACAACCTCTGACTTGAGAGTGGCTTTGAATGTGTCATTCTCTTTTTAAAATCAGGATCATTCTGCTTCAGAGTCAAAGTGTGGTTCTGTTATCTTTTCCTGAATGGTTTATGTTTAATCAAACCTCTGCCGGACCGACAACAAGCATCGGGGAAGTGTCTTTGTTTCCCTGTGAAAATACAGAGCGCGCTGAATGACTTCAATGAAACTTGCTGAAGATGAAACAGAGTTCCTAAAATAAGCAGAACACTAGCTAAAAGCAAAAAGTAGCATAAAGTTAGCTCAAAGTAGCACTAGCTAAAAGCTAAAAATGGTTAGAAGCCAGCTAGAAATAGCAAAAGTCTTGCTAAATGTTTAATTTGGCAAGAAGCTAGCTAAAAGCTAAAAATAGCTAGAGGATTGCCAGAAGCAAAAGTCTACCTAAGGGCTAAATTTTGCAAAAGCTTAGGAAAAAGCTAAGAGTAGCAAAAGTCTTGCTAAATGTTTAATTTGGCAAGAAGCTAGCTAAAAGCTAAAAAATAGCTAGAGGATTGCCAGAAGTAGCAAAAGTCTACAAGGGCTAAATTTAGCAAAAGCTTAGGAAAAAGCTAAGGGTAGCAAAAGTCTTGCTAGAAACTTTAAGAATTTAAAGCCTGACTGAAAATGAAAAATCAAAAGAGGCTAAGTAAAAGTCTGCAGAACAACATGTAAAACTCAAAGTAGCCAAAGGCTAAAACAAAGCAACTATAGAATGTTTGTGAAGGAAATCAAGAGAGCTCACAGTATTCCTATGGGGGAAATAATTGTAAGTAAAGGTAAATATTTTAAAAAGTATAATAGTTCCAAAAACTCATGTTCTAAAATGAGCTAAATGAGCTAAACGTTTTTCTACGAGTGGCTAAAATAGCAGTATGTAGAAAAATGATAGCATGAATGCTGACTTTTTAACAAAATAAAAGACTTTATAGCATTTGGGCGATCATGAGGATTTGTATTCTATACAGCTTTTAATTTTGACATTGTTTAAGTGTAAATTTAGGGACTTTTTTCCATCATATGCAATCATTTTTCTTTGTCTTTTTGTAACATTTGTACACTGCTTACGCTCTTACAGATGGATTAAATTAAATCCATAAATTATGGCGAGAAGAGGACAGCGCAGACGATGGAGCGCCGCCATCTTTCTGCTCCTCATGGTGAGAATGCCTTCAAGGACACTACAAGAACACTTGAGCATTTGCTCATATTTCATAACTCTTACTGTACGTTTTTCATTTTAGTGGGCTAACATCTCTGCGTCCTCACCGGCATTTACACCAAAACCAGATTTAGGAGAAAAGCAATGTCCATCCGAGGACTTTCTCAATAAAAAGGGGACATGTTGCAACAGATGTCCTGCAGGTACTCCTTGAGACTGCCCAGAAAATGACTTCCAACTGTGCAAAGTTTTACATTTGTTGATCATTTGTTGTTTTCAGGGTTTAGACTTAAGTCTGAGTGTGATGGTGAAGGTCTCAGAAGTGTCTGTGAGCAGTGTCCTGATGGTCAGTACAACGACCAGATGAACCACGCTTCAACCTGCAGACGATGCAGAACCTGCAAAGGTACACTTTAATCTCCTGTCCCAACGCCACCAGGTCAAAGGTTATCCACTCAGTTTTCTTTAACTCGTCCACAGCCTCGAGAAATGAACACGAGATATCGTCTTGTCAAACGAAACAAAACACTGTTTGCCGCTGTAATGATGGTTACTACAAACATCACATCGACTCAGAAACGTACGAGTGTCTCAAATGTACAACGTGTGGAGAAAATGAAAAGGAAACGCAGAAATGTAAGTCTCGTAACAAAGACATGCACCTCACAGTCACGTCTTCAAGACTTTCGGTTCAGGTAAATAAAAACAGTTTTGTTTTTTTCACAGGCACACATGAAGGAGACACTGTGTGTGAATGCAAGGAGAACTATCACAGAGTCAAGCAAAAGTGTGAACCCTGCAGGAAGTGAGTAATGATGCTCATGTTTGTGGCCGTGCTGCTTTTTTTCTTTCTTTTTTTTCCCTCCATTTTTGTGTTTGGGAAGGTTTTATTTAACATTTTATTTGGGGAAGTTGGTTTGTAGAATTGAAACTTGCAGCACACTTCCGACTTTGTTCAACCTTTCCACGAGTTGGTAACACAAGAGAGACGTTGCAAAACGATAAAAGTTGCTCACTGATTTTTTTTTTGACTCGCTATCAAAGCTTTAGTGTTCTACCTTCCTGCTTTTCTGAAAGACGTCTTATGTTGCAGTTCAGTGGGGAAAAAACTGATTTAACGTATGCAATTGCAAACATAAATCAGGATAGCTATCATCCATATGAGCTAAACGCTAATGTTTCTGTCAGCTTTTGTTTTCTCATATCAAAGATGTTCGACAAAAAAACTCGAGAACCACAACGAGAGGAACTAATTGCACTTACATCCCATAAATTTAGTAAATATATGCCCTAGTTTGCATGAACACAGCATTTGCTTGCTGGTTTAGGAACATTTATGGGTTGAAGCTGCAGCTACAGAGAGCAAGTGTTTAAAGGGGACCTCAGATGTATTTTTTAAATTTTTATGGTATTTCTGTGGGATATCCAGACCCTATTCCTTCAATTTAATGCACAAAATAATTATTAGATAATCAATTATACCCTTTTTAATTCTGCCATTTTTAACTTTCGTTTTGAACGACCGGTTTCTTGAAGTCCACGCCCTTCAACGATCTGTTCACGCCCTCTGTAACAGCCAGTATCTGTAATGTGTTGTTGTTTTAAAATTAGCTCTTTTTTTATTACTCATTTGACTTACTGTTAGTGTTAGCTTAAGATAACTTACCGAAACCCGTCTGAGCGCGCCGCAGTTTGCTGCTCCTTTTAGCATTAGACCACCCGAATCCGAAGCTAATGTTAGCTTGTTCCTCTTCCGGTTTTCGCCAGCTCCGCTCGTTGCACGCGATGAGATTTTGGGAGTTATCGCTGTTCCAGTGAAGACAACACAAAGTTCACCAAGTGTCTCCCGTAAATTAATCTGTAAGGAGAAGGTCCTCTTGCTGCGAGCCTGCTGCGAGGCTGCTGCAAGGCTGTACAGTTGAAGCTCCGCTCCATCGCGCCGGAAGAGGGTCCCGTCGAACCCGGTCCTTCCGCCTGTGGTCCGCTCGTTTAATTTTTGCCGGCTGCGCGTTGGCAGCGATCGCAAATACACTAAAAATTGAACTAAAACATAAAAATAACAATTATACTTTATTTATAAAGCCATTTAAAAAAACACAGCTGCAACAAAGTGCTGTACACATGAAATTAAGAACATATAAACAAAAGATGAGATGAAATCATGAAAAACAACAGTCATGTGTTTAATACAGAAGTGGGTTGAGCCTAACCAGGGGTTGCTAGGTGAGGGGCTGGACTCAGGTTTGATCTGATTGGCTGGCGGCTTGTGACGTCAATAAATGCAGGAAGTGTGAATCCTGGTGTATTTATCAAAAATAAATAAATCTACTTAGAGTAAATAAACCACTGGGTGCATTTTTTTGGCACAAGGACTGTTTTTTTATGAAGTAAATACCCAAAGTTTAGTAAAAAAACATTAAAAAGTGAATTTTGCATGTGTGGTCCCCTTTAAAAACTGCCTGTCTTTATGTTAATGACTTCCTCAGAAGATGTGCTACTTCCTCCTCAGTTTTGTGAAACATCCTCTTTGTTCTCTGCAGTTGTACCCCGGACTGCGCCCAACACTGCAAAAATATTCAACCAGCGGTGTCAGGTGAGCACAAAGCAGCCCAGGCTTCACATGAAACAGTCGGCACACTCATTACTACATTAACAGACACAGTGATTCTGTACAAGGTATTTACTGCCAAACTTCCTTTTACTCAGTCGTCTCTGCTCACTTTGTACACACTGTACCTTCCACACGTCAACAAAGGTCTACAATTAACATGTAATTTACTGAAACATAAAATATTAATCTTTTTCTTACATTATTTTTGTCCCTGGTAATAATATGCTTGAATAAGCTGTAATTTTACGATATATCGATATATATACCGTATTCGTCGGAGTTTAACACGCTCCTGTGTATAACACGCTTTGTCCAATTATTGGCAATAAATTTGAAAAATCCGTAAATAACACGCTTCGTTGTATAATGCGCATCTATTATGCGTCACCTCTATGCGACGCGTCAGCGCCTCATTTGCCCTGCTTAAAATGGCGGCCACAGAAGCGAGCGAGTACGAAGGACTTCACAAGAAAACACGGTAAAAACAATTATTTCTTTGCGAGAAAAAATATATTTCTTAGCTGACTTTATAGCACAAGGGTTCCTGAGCTTAACCGTTTCACGAAATGGTCAAATCAGCTGGATTTTAAAAAGTAGTTCGCCGATTTGCATGCAGGCGGGTGGGACAGACGGCTTTGTTTCTTTAAATGTAGCTAAATAAACGCTTAAAAAATATATTTCTTAGCTGACTTTATAGTACAAGGGTTCCTGAGCTTAACCGTTTCACGAAATGGTCAAATCTGCTGGATTATAAATTGTTTCGGTTTGACTTCTTCCAAATTGGTCGCGTGCGCTACTAAAATAAATTGTAAAAAAATTGAATTTTATCTCAAATGTCTTATACAGCTAATAATTTGTAAATGACCACCAAATTACACTCTGTAAGTTTCAAGAAAATCCGCGGTGTGGTTTATGAGTTATAACTCTAAATTGACCCTGGGTGTGAGTGAGACCGGTCCCTCTTGTAAATGAGTCCCCGTGGCTCAACGAGGCTAGCCTGTATAAATAAAGGTTGAATGAATGGGGGAAAAAAAACAGCGAACCTCACAGCTAACAGCTGTGCAGCTACATACAGCTAGCAGCTACATCCAGAGCAGGAGGCGGGCAGCGACAGAGTCAGTCCGACCAGAGGAGGCTTTTTTCAGACACATGAGCTAGAAACTGTCTGGAAGTGGCCCCCTAGCGGACAAAAGTGTTACTGCAGCATTTTTTTGGCCCAAAATGAAAAACTGTGAAATCAGAGCCAAAAATGGGTCTAAAAATATGGGAAAAAATCCATAAATAACACGCTTCAGTGTTTATTCATTCATTCAACCTTTATTTAGTCAGGTAAATCTTTTGAACCTCATGGGCTCATTTACGAAAGCGACCTGCTAAAACTAAAGAACAATGAACAGCAGTGATAGAATTTCATTAAACAATAAACAAACAAACAATAAACAATAGAAAACAAAAAGAGAGAAAAAAACAAAAGATTTTTTTTTTTTTTTTTAAACAAAGTATCAAAAAACTAGCAAAACATTATAAGGTAGACGTATAAAATCAAAGACAGGAACAAATCTGCATTGGTTTTTGCCAGGATTCCAACAGATTCTGAAAACCATTTAGAGAAGTCAAGGTCGAGAGCTTCAGATCTTTTTGTAAGATATTCCATGAAGCAGGAGCGGAGTAGGAGAAGGCCCTTTTTCCAAGTTCAGTCCTCACTGACGGAACACTGCAGGTAATCATGTCCTGAGAGCGCACACTGTAGCTGCACTCACGCAAAGACATGTAGGAGGAGATGTATGAGGGCAGCAGACCAAGAAGTGATTTAAAGATGAAAATGTACCAGTGGAAGAGTCTGCGTGAGGTTAATGATGTCCAGTTAACCAGTGAATACAGGGTGCAGTGGTGGGTACGATAATCACAACCAGTTATGAATCTTAGTGCACCATGATAGACAACATCCAACATCCGCAGGGTGCTTGTAGGAGCATTCATGTAGAGAATGTCACCGTAATCAATGGAGGGAAGGAAAGTCACAGATACAAGGCGTTTCCTGACATTCAGTGTTAGACATGATCTGTTTCTGAAAAAGAAACCCAGTTTAACTTTCAGTTTCTTCACTAGGTTTTCCACGTGGAGTTTAAAAGAGAGATGTGAATCGATCAGGATACCCAGATATTTATAGGAATCAACAAACTCAATAGGGACACCATTTGAAGATAAAATCAGAGGAGGATCTGCTGGAACCGCCTTCCTATTTGAAAAAAAACATCCCTTTTGTTTTATCAGCATTTAGGACAAGTTTGAGACGGAACAAATCTGACTGGATGATGTCAAAAGCGGATTGCAATAACTGGAAAGCCTTAGCAACTGTTTTAGCTCGGCAGTAAACAACTGTATCATCAGCATAGAAATGTAAGGATGCATCAGGGATGCAGTGACCTGCATTAGCTATGTAGTTTAACACACAGGACATTGAAATGAGCAAAAAAACTGTGTGTTATACACCGACGAATACGGTATACAGTATATATACCGTATACATACAGGTAGTCCTCGGGTTACGACGGTCTTGAGTTACGACGTTTCGTGGTTACGACCTATCTCCCATTTACTATAAACAGCCTTTTTTCGAGTTATGCGGCCGCTGCGGCAGAAGAATACAGCATTGCACTGTACGCGGTGCGGCGGCGGAGGGATACAGAGGGGAGGGATACAGAGGCGGAGGGATATAGAGGCGGAGGGATATAGGGGCGGAGGGATACAGAGGCGAGGTGGACCGGCAGAAACAGGCGCAGCAGTGGAAAAGTACAGGCCTGGAGGCCTTACTGTAAACGCTCTGGACCGAGCTGGACGGCGGTTTTACGTCGTAAACGGAATAGAGAATACAGCGGATGGACGGAGGAATACAGCGTCACCAGCATCCCAGTAGACCATTAACTCTTTATTCCCTTCTTTATGGCTCCCAAATGTACAGTATGTGTTTTTTGATAATTATGTAAGGTACTGTGTTAGGATAGGCTAAGTGCTTGGTAATACAGTACTGTACATGTATATGGTGCAGTATGTACATACAGTATATTTCGTCTTACGTCAAAAATCAGTTTACAACGCCGCATAGGAACGGATCTACGTCGTAAGTAGAGGACTACCTGTATGTATGCATATATATATATATATCAGAGTTGTATTCGGGCACAAAAAATCATACCTGGCCTCAGCCCATAGCCATCATTCCCGAACCCCACATGACTTGGCGAATTAACATTACAGGTCCGAACTTGAACCCCAACATTTTAAATTAAGCTTTGACTGCTTATATATTAAAGGTTGGCAGACGTGCGCGGCTAAATTGGCAGAAGATCGGAGCTGAGGGGATGTTTGTCCTTTCATGGCCGTCAAAGTGCATTATATCCCAGCTTCTACCTGCATTCTGCATTATTCAGGCACGGACCCTGCTCTGACATGTCGGGTATTTTGGGATTTCACCTGCTTGGGTGGTCGGCCAACAACTACAGAATGTAGTGTCTTGTTTGTTTGTTTGTTTAACATTAGTGTGTCTCTCTGCTTCCTCTTTCAGGTCCTAACGACAAAAAAACTCTGATCATAAACATAATTGCTGGGTCAGTTGTTGTGGTTGTGGTTTTGGTGTTGGTGGTGGGGGTCATCACCTTCATGGCTACAAAACGCTTCACCAAGAAAAAGATGCTGAGTCTGTCCTCCAAACCTGCAGATGTTTCCACAGAAACAAAAGAGGTATCTTGACCTGACCATGAGTTACTTTTGTCAGCTTGGAGCACATTCACAGTGATTAAAACATGCTCTGCTCCTTCCTTCAAGCACCTCCTGATCAACATTAAAGAACCTGCAGAGGTCTTCAGTCTGAAGGCCCCTGGCCCGAGTCATCCGAGTGAGCAGGAGTTGTCAAACCTGCCTGACTGTGTGCCCCTGGAGATCAGGAGTGAGTATCTGACATTAGGCACAGACCTCTATGAGATTCTGACAGTGAAATAATTTAGAGCAAAAAAAATTTGAATTTCGATAAATATATAAAATAAAATGCATCATGTTTTGCTTTCATTAAAAAAACAAAAATAAAACTATTATTAACTTCCCAGCCTAAATAATATCACATATTACTTAATAATTATTTAATTTAGCAGATTTTGCAGAAGTGCCACCAAGGTGGGCCCATGTGGGGGCACTGACCACCCCTAAAGATATTGTTGAGCCACCCCCTCCTGACCAGACAGTTTTATATACATTACAGTTTTTAAACATTCGATTTTTAGAGAGGACAAGTTTCAATAAGTTGCGTAATGAGAGTGCTTTTCTCAATAAGTAATATCAACTTAACTAAAGTAGACTTCTGTACAGCAGACTCTCAGATTGATGTATTTAGCAATAACAAAATCATCTCCTAAAATTCTGCTCTGGATTTTGGTTTTGGTGTGCCACCCCAGGAGTTTTAGTGCCCCTCCCACATGGCCACCTTACTCAAATTTCTGGAGACGCTACAAGTAGTAGCCTCCTGCTCAGCAGTGTTGTGAATGTTAATAACGTCTTTTTAGCACGAGAGGATGTAAGTGCAGTGAGCCGCCATCATGTTCTGCATTTTATAATAATAATAATAATAATAATAATAATGAATTCAATTTATAACGCACTTTTCATTAGTGAAAATCTCAAAGTGCTACACACATTGAATGCTACACACATTCATACACCGGTAGCGGCAGACTACCATGCAAGGTGCTTTCCAGTCCTACCGGGAGCAACTCGGGGTTAAGTGTCTTGCCCAAGGACACAACGACACATGGTGTGGGGAACCGGGATTCGAACCGCCAACCTTCCGATCGGGGGACGACTGCCATTACCACTACGCCACGGCCGCCCCTCATTTTGTGTTGAACCCAAATGCAGACTGGACTGGGGGAACCCAGGAATAAAATAAAGAATACTTTTTATTTACATAAACAAAAGGCTGACGTGGCAGCAAAAACTCACGATCACAGGAGCAAGGATACACAGAGGTAGACAGAACATGACTGCTGGAGAGCACAGTCCACGGACACAGATGAGACATAATGATGAACACCTGGGGAAGGACAATGAGGAGCAGGTGCAGCAACGAACCAAACACAGATCCTGTCAGCTGCATTCTAAACAAGGCATTAGAAGTGATATCTTCTAAAGTTACCTTAAATAGCATAACAGAAATGTCAGACCAGAACCTTTTGATGTACAAGTTGCTGTGGTCTGTCAGCATCGTTCACAAAGAAGGGATTTTTAAAGGGTAGAAATATGGACATGGGCACCAGTGACACACTTGACCCAGAATGGAAGAAGCAGGTAAAGATAATGGATGGACGGATGTTAAAAAGAAGCAAAACTAGAATCAACACACTGTCAGCTGAGGCACCTTTAATTTCATTTTTTGGTCTGTGCAATGACGATAAAGACCTAAATCTTTCCAGGTTTTCATACCTAACCAAGCCACGTGATGTTTTAACACCGCGGTAAACCCTGGAACCTTAATTGGCCTGTGCCTACACAGCAGTGTGTGTGCGGGCTTCAGCCAGTAGCAAACATCTGTTCTAACTCTTTTCTCCTCGTCTGCAGTTGCTGACCTCATCTACATGGTGCTGGATCTGGTTCCGGTGTCGCAGGTGAAGCAGCTGGTGCGTTCTCTTGGCGTGAGGGACACAGAGATCGAACACGCTGAGATGGACCACAAGTCCAGCCGGGAGGCTCACTACCAGATGATGCGGGTGTGGGCCGTGAGGGGCGTACGAGGGGGGGGAGGTGAAATGTTACACCGGCCGCTTCTAGAGGAGCTCTTGGACAAACTGAGACTGATGCACCTGGGCTGGGCTGCCGAGGAACTGGAGACAAAGTATACCATTCAGTGATGCAGTGCCCTCGCCAAGTTGGACAAAAAAAGCCAGAAGCTTCTGAGACCAAGTATTGTTCTCTGAGACTCGCTCTGCAGAGATGAGGTGCTACAAGCAGAGAGTCTGTTTTATTTCACATGGGAACAAAGACATTGGACTTTGACAGATGATTTTTTTCCAAGAACTTTCTGCAATATGTTTTTAAAACAATCTAGAACTTTTTCTGTGAGGTAGATGTGAACTCACACATCAGTCATGAAGCTCCTCTATTGCAGCTTAAAGTTAAGAAACGGGAGGAAACATTTATCATAACTATGTTAAAGGTCAACTGAATCTCACCAGCATTTCTAAATAACTTAATTTTTTACATCAAGGGGAAAATGTATAGTTTTGGAAGGAAATATATCTATTTCTGATGGGGTTGGATGAAAGTTGTGAATATTTATATTGGCTTAGTTGCCGTAATTTCCAGACTATTGAGCGCACCTGAAAATAAGCTGCGTCCACTAAATAAAAAATAAAATAAAAAATATGTGTACATACAGGTAGTCCCCGACTTACGAGCGAGTTCCGTACCTACGTTTCGTAAGTCGAAAATTCGTAAGTAGGATCACAATTTTTTTTAAAATAAATGTACAGTACTGTACAGTCACCAAGCACTTAGCCTATCCTAACACAGTTTTTAAAGATGAAGGAGTGAGTTGAATTGTCTCCCTTTCACATAAAGGGAGCTAGCTCCCTTTATGTGAATGGTGCCTGCTAGGGAGGAGGGAGACAATTCAACTCACTCCTTAACTATGTTAGGATAGGCTAAGTGCTTGGTAACTGTACAGTACTGTACATTTATTTATTCATTGTAAAAAAAAAAAAACTTTTTTTTTTTTTGTAAATGAAATGCATATTCGTAAGTTCGGAACATCGTAAGTCGGGTTTACCTATATAGACCACGCTTGTCTATTAACCGTGGGTCTATTAACCGCGGGTGTCCATGTCCATTTAACTAGATATTTACACAAAGAGTTTTTTAAACTTTTAATTAAATGCGTACCAGTAACATACATAAATACGTACAGTAAAAGTTTTTATTTGTTTTTTTCTGAACAGTGCCTGTAACTCGTCTGGTAAAAAAAATAATAATACTGTAGCCTACAAGGAAGTCATTGATAGCTATCTTCATATTCCTCCTGCTCCACTGTCAGGATCCACTGGCAGCACATGTGGGGGAGTTCCCCCTCACATGCACTGCATGCAGAGGAATCCTCCCCTCACGGGGAGTGGAGGGATTCCTTCCCCCTTCTGTTCTTTCCTCCCTTCTCCGTTTCATTGGTCCACTGTGACCTGTTCAGTAATTTCATTGGTCAGATTGTTTTAAGCTTTATTTATTGTGTACAGATAGACTCATTGAGTCACGAGAGCCCACCCTCCCAAGAGTGACGTGTATTGGGCAGCGATGTGAGAACCCGGGTGTGATGAGGCTAAATATTTTGGTGGCATGAAGCTTGTTAGACGGCAATAAATAAATAAAAATACAGAAATTAGTCGCAGCATAATACATGGCGTTCAAAGCCTGTGAAAAAAGTAGCGGCTTATAGTCTGGAAATTATGGTATTTTGGTCCCTTTATTGTGCAACTGCGATTAAAAATAAAACAAAATTGCCTACCGGTAGTTTTTCTTGACAATCCCAAAATTTCTCTGCAACTCTTGAGGTTTTATTAAATTTATTTTAAAACGTTTTGCTAAACTGTGTCTGACCAGTAGATGTTTCTACAGGTTCATCTTCGTCAGCAGAACTTTGCAAAGTTCAATGCTCCTTTATTTCAAAACATTTCACGTCAAAGATGGACATTAACTGTCCAAGTTTGTTTACACAAAACATGTTTTTAAAAGTTGCACAATAAATGCTTTAGTTGAACAATTTGTGACGTTTGAATGAGTTTAAATGTCCAGTGAGGACGTCCCGACCCTCTGAGACATTTTGTCTTACAGCTGGCATCAAAGAACGAGTTTGTAATAAAAAAAATGTTTTTTCTAAAATAGCTGGAGGGTTTTCCCAAACAAAGTTTTAAGGTTTGCATTCTATTCATAAATTCAATTTATATAACTTTTATTGTCTTTTTGTTTTCAAACTGTTTTTGTGCTGAAAAGACAAAAGTAGCTTTTCAAACGTGCGTTGGAGCAAACAAGAACACAGTTTTATTGTTGCATACTGTAGTGGTTTTATACGAAGTCATTGATTTCATGATAGATTTATGAACTTTATATGGGAAGTTTTTTTTTTTTGTACAAGTCTTTTACAGAACGTGATTGTTTGTATGCAGAATATTCAGGATTCTACCTGCGGTGTCATTTTATTCATCACCTAAGCTACTTGATTTTATTTTCTTGTCAGTTGAAAATGTTTTAAAGATACACTGAGACAAGATCTTTTTGTTGGGAAAATTGTGACTAATTAACTAACATCAAAGAATGAACTGCTTAAAAATTAATTTCCAGTTACTCGGCTGCAAAAAAAAATGGACCTATGTTATTAAATATAACAAAGCTGAGGAAGTTGGTTCTTCCTCCTCTGTGCAGATCGGAGCCTTCCATGTTTTTCAGGCTTTTTACTGCCTCAGTAACATTCTTTTAAGCCCTATTATAAAAGCATTATTCATAAGTGTTTCACAGAACACGCCTCGTCTCGACTCGAATCAGATACGAATGAGAGGAAGACCTGTAAAACTGAAGCACTTTTATCCTGCTCAACACTGTGCTCACACTCTTTGTTGGTGTTCTCTGATTTTTGAATAAACGTGCAGCAAATTAACGTGATTGAGCTGTGGTTCTGTGTTTAGACAGAAAAGGAAGAAAACATTTGAGGATGTAATTGTATGTAACAGCAGAAACGCTGCCAGTCCACATTCCAACATGCAGACTTTTTTAAAATGTCAATTCTTCTTATGGATAAAACAAGAAGATATTTGTCTTTTTTTGACCAAATATGATCTGTTCAATTGTTTTATCTTCCTGTGCTTGCATTCTTTCCTAACAAACTCTGCTTCGTCATCTCTTTGTCCCTTTCATCTGATTTTCCTCCTGTCTGCTCAGGATGATTGACAAAAGTGATTGACACGAAGCAACAGATCGTCCTCAGCAAAGGCCTGATGCCACCTCTGCTCCATTAAGCTCCTTTCACTGTGACACATTAACCAACCCTGAGCACTGATTTGTTGGCTGCAGAATCCAGTTGTTCCCGTCGGGCCAGTTGCAGAAATGGCCGCAGCTGAAAGCCTGAGGAGGGAGGGACCCGTCAGGTGTGAGAGAGAGAGAGGGAGGCAGGAGAGGAGAACGCGAACAGAAACCAAAGATGACTGCGTGAAGCAAAATGGACCCAACCAAGCCCAGGTAAATCTGTCTTTTTTATTTATTTTAATGCACTGATTTAGTGTTGTGGAAGGTGCTATACAAATAAAGTTTATTATTATTATTATTATTAAGCGTTCACTTCAGTGTGATCCTTTAAAGGGGACACGATTTGGTGTTTTCCACCTAATTGGATCACATTTTCATTTGGATTTAATGATTATCAAGGCTGTAAAGGAACCAGTAGGTTTGTAATGCTGCTAAATCAGAAAGTTCAACAATAATCCCTAAAGCCTGGAATAGTCTCCCCTTTGAGCTGTGTGTCACCTCTGATCTGACTCTGTTCAAAACCAGACTGAAGACCCACTTGTTTAAAAAAAGCTTTCAGTCTGTAACTTTTATTACTTTTGGTATTTTAGTATTTTTATTTCCACTGCCTCCTTTTATTGCTGCTGTTTTTATTTTCACTGATTTATTCTTTTCTACCATGGTCAACGCAAGGCATTGTAGGAAGGTGCTATACAAATAAAGTTTATTATTATTATTAATCCTGTGTGACACAAACTGGCGAAAGCACGTTTTAAAGTTGTAAAGTTTGACAGATTTGAGGAGATTATTCAGAGTGAGTTTTCTTCAATCTGTTCAATCCTAAATTACAGTGTCACCAATTCTGCGGCCTCTGCAGCAGAACTGAGCCAGCGTAGTATAAAAAGCAGCCCCTTTTTTTTAGGATCGAATGGTTCGGTGGTTCACCGAGGTTCATCGAGGTTCATCGGCCTCCTGACAAATGGGATAAATTCCTTTCTGTAATTTAAAACTGCAGCGTGAAAAGCTGTGAGTTGAGTCAAGAAGGGACACAACAACCTGCACATTTGTGTAACTGGAAACACGTGAAACTTTCAGTGTCCAATTCTACCAACGTAGCGGGAACAAAGAGGTGACACCACTGACCCTGCTGTGCATTTATTCAGTCAATAACAACCATCCAAATATATGTACAGTATACTGTATATACATATTCTGTAGGTAAAAATAATTTCCTCTGTTTCCCCTGAACTGTGGAACAGGTTGTATCTTTCTTCCTATTAGATACTTCTGTTTTGTTCTTCTCTGTTTTGTTCTTGTGTTTTTGTTTTTTCTGCCTTTCAGTGGCTCGGTGACAGCAGAGCGGTGCTTTTTAAGGTTTTGTTTTGAAGTATAATAAAGTTTTGATTGTTGGGAGAGAGGAAAACAAACTTTAAGTCAGATGTTTTTTTTTATATTTCTGTCTGTTTAGGTCAAAGTTTGCTTAATGTTCCCTCACAAATTACCAAATTATTGTTGGGCGAGCATCATATTTTTAAGTTTTGTACCCAAGTGTCATAAGATCTTACTATACAGTATTTACAAGACAGTAACCATTCATTATTAAACATCACAGAGTACATTCTGTATGTCCACATTTTGTCTTGACGACTTCCTCCAGTAAAAAGTAATTATAGTCACAAACTGCATCCTTAAAGATTTGCTCATTCTGCTGTGAATTATCAAGTCTTTGTCACTGAATTAAATTTTAATTTATTCGAAACTAAACCTATTTGGCATCAAAAGCTGTGTTTGAGGATGCTGTAAGTGAAAAAGGTGAATTTACTACCCATGATTTATTCATGGAACAAAAAAGCAACCTGTGACAGTCATACTGTGCTGTTGTCATCATTCTTTAGTTTGTAGACAGGTCTCTCTTGTAAGAGTCCTCGAGGCTCAATGAGATTAACCTGCCTAAATAAAGGTTGAATGAATACCTGGCTTTATTTTATATTTCATCTTCAGGTTGAACACCACAGCCATAATTCTTTTCAGTGCATCATTTGTGCAGATGTGATTCACAACTAAAGACATATGGGAGCAACATGGAAATTGTTGAATTTTAAATTATTTTAATTTGAAACGTCCAGTTGATGGTGTTAGCGCTTACAAAATACTACTTTGTAGAAAAGGTGTTAAACTAAAAATTAAAAAAATGCATCAAATTTTCATTTCACGTCAGTTCCTCATCCTCAGAGTACAAAAAGCAGCAGGCAACAAACAAAAGGAGAAGTTTGTTTTAACAGCAAACCAGATTCAAAATGTAGAGCCACATGCCAGATGAAGCCATAAAGGAACACAAACAAAAACAAAATCTACCAGAACACTAACTTGTCTTTAATTAAAGAAAAATGACATCCAAACCACAAAGTTATTGGCAGCAGTAATAGGCAGGGATGTACCCTAAAGGTTTTCAAAGTGATGGCCAGATGGGTTCAATATTCACACAGTATGTGTTGTCAATGACTCCTCTACTACCACATCCACATTTTAATTAGTTTCTGTAAAGCTGACTAAGCTATAACCATTGTTGTGTTGGCTAACATCAGCGAGGGCGGCACAGAGAAGGAGTGGTTAACACTTATCCCTTTGGCTTTTCTCTGGTTTCCTCCCACAGACCAAAAACATGCATGTTAGGTTAACACGTCGTCAAATATTGACTGTTTGTCTCTGTGTGTCCCTGTGATGGACTTATGACCTGTACCCACCTCTCACACAGAGACTGTTGGAGATATGCACTGCAGTACCTCCAGATGAAAGAAAAACTGTGTAAAATGGATGGATGGATGGATGGAAGGACAAAGGGATAGATGGATGGATGGATGGACAGAGTGATGGATGGTGGATGGATGGATGGATGGATGAATGGAAGGACAGAGGGATAGATGGATGGATGGATGGATGGATGGATGGCTGGATGGACAGACAGAGGGATGGATGGATGGGGGATGGACAGAGACTTGGTTGGATGGATGGATGGTGGATGATGGATGGTGGGGGAGTAGGTGGATGTATGGAGGGTTGGATGGATGGACAGAGGGATGGTTGTATGTATCAAGTCAAAGTCAAAGTCAACTTTATTGTCAAAACTGCAATATGTACGGGACATACACAGGATTGAAATTGCGTTTCTCTCTGTCCCTCGGTGCAACAGTAAACATTTAAACACTAGAACACTAAAACATTTAATAAACATAAGCATAAAATGAAATAATAAAAGTGTAATACTGTCCTGAGTTTTTGCATAGTAGTTTTTGCATAGTAGTAGTACGAAAGTATGAAAAGTTACAACAACACTAAAACACTAAACATTTAATAAACATAAGCATAAAATGAAATAACAAAAGTGTAATACTGTCCTGAGTTTTTTGCATAGTAGTATAAAAGTGTAAAAAGTATATCTATAAAATAAAATGAAAGTTCTGGCATTGACATTTGTAATAGAGTGACAAAGCAGCATATGAAGTTTGTGTACACAGTATATGTATGAGGTAGTTGATATTGGTATAGAGGTACAGTGGCATATGTAATAAGGCTAGTAAAAAATATATATATATATAAACAGTAGTAATAAATGTAAACAGTAGTAATGAATGTAAACAGTAGTAATAAATGTAAACAGTGAATGTAAACAGTGAATGTAAACAGTAGTATGACTATAGGCAGTAATGTAATACAAACATTAGTGCAAATATGAGAGTAGTGCAAACTGAATGAACACATGACCGAGAGTTTAGTGAATAACCCGTTTGATGACACAGAGTCCAGTGTTAAAATCTTTGTGTTGTGTGGTAATGTGTGAAAGATGTATGGATGGGTGGATGGATGGATGGATGGACAGACAGGGGGATGGGTGGATGGATGGATGATGGATGGATGTATAGACGGATGGATGGATGGTGGATGGATGGATGATGGATGGATGGGTGGATGATGGATGGATGGATGGACAGACAGACAGATAAATGGATGGATGGAAGGATGGATAGTTGGTTGATGGATGATGGATGGATAGTTGGTTGATGGATGGTGGATGGATGGTTGGTTGATGGATGATGGATGGACAGACAGATAAATGGATGAATGAATGGATGGATGATAGATGGTTGGTTGATGGATGGATGGATGGATGGATGGACAGATGAATTGAAGGACAGAGGGATGGATGGATGAATGGACAGAGGGATGGATGGATGGTGGATGGACAGAGAGTTGGTTGGATGGATGGATGGACAGAGGGATGGTTGGTTGGATGGATGGATGGTGGGGGAGTAGGTGGATGGATGCATGGATGGAGGGATGGATGGATGGACAGAGGGATGGTTGGTTGGATGGATGGATGGATGGTTGGATGAATGGATGGACAGACAGAGGGATGGGTGGATGGATGGATGGATGGATGATGGCTGGATGAGCAGACAGATAAATGGATGTATGGATGGCTGTATGGATGGATGAACGGATGGAGGGGTGGATGGATGGATGATGGATGGATGATGGATGGATGGATGACAGACAGATAAATGGATGGATGAATGGATGGATAGTTGGTTGATGGATGGATGGATGGATGGATGGATGGATGGACAGACAGATAAATGGATGAATGAATGGCTGGATGATGGTTGGTTGATGGATGGATGGACAGACAGACAGATAAATGGATGGATGGATGGATGGATGGACAGACAGACAGATAAATGGATGGATGAATAGATGGATGGATGGACAGACAGACGGACAGACAGACAGACAGACAGACAGACAGACAGACAGACAGACAGACAGACAGACAGACAGACAGACAGACAGACAGACAGACAGACAGACAGATAAATGGATGGATGGATGGATGGACAGACAGATAAATTGATGGATGAATAGATGGATGGATGGACAGACAGATACATGAATGGATGGATGGATGGACAGACAGATAAATGGATGGATGAATGGATGGATGGACGGACAGACAGATAAATGGATGGATGAATGGATGGATGGATGGACAGACAGATAAATGGATGGATGAATAGATGGATGGATGGACAGACAGATAAATGAATGGATGGATGGATGGACAGACAGATAAATGGATGGATGAATGGATGGACAGACAGATAAATGGATGGATGGAGAGTTAGCTGTGGCAGCCAAATTAATTCAGTCCAGTTTAAGCAAACAAAGTTATTTTACAGTAAAACTCTCAGCTGTAATCTTAACAAATGATATCTCATCATCTTTTGAATTGTCTGAGTTGTAGCCATTGTTGTTCTTTCCACCATCAGTTGGCCGTGGCAGCCATCTTGAACTGGGTGCCATCTAAAAGTTAATCAGGTGTAGATGTACGCCCAAGAATTATTAACCGAATGCTTCATTAAATCCACCCAGCAGTTCATGAAACGAACACATGAGCACACACACACACACACACACACACATGCACACACACACATAGGCACAAACACAAAAACAAAGCATAAAATACTTCCCGGTCAGAGTTGCAGGGTTGGCCCTTGTACTCGGGGCCCTTCTTTGGTGGTGCCCCTCATATTAGAATACTAAAGAGGATAGAGACAAGAAATAAAAGAGAACTGACATACAGGTGCAGCTTGAATGTAACTATCTCCATGGTTCCTTCAGCTTTACAGCTACAGATCAGCAAATAACCAAGTTTAACTTGACAGATTAAATTAACAGCCACACAAGATTACTTCAGCCTGTTTTCACTTCTTTGTGCTTTTTTTCCCCCCCCTAAATGCTTTCTTCTCATTTTTGCAGTGAGTAATTCTATGTGTTTGTCCTCAGCCTTTCCTCAAAAATGCCATATATAAACCACGGAGGAGGGGAGAATGGGCCGCTAATGGAAGAACTGATGCAAAGGAGAAATAGTTTGAACGGAGAAAAGCAAAAGGACTCAGAAACCAGAGAGCCGGATCTTGGTGATGGGACGACAGCAGCTGCAGAGATAAACCACACCCGGCGGGGGTCCGTGGAGAAAAAATTCATCCAAGGCACGCTCCTGGCAAGTGCAACGAGAAACAGTTCATTTGCTTAGGCAGTTTTGTAATATCTGTTTTAGTTGCATATATATATGTGCAACCACTGTTTAACAGTTGGCCATTATAATGGGTGCTCTATAAGAATTTATTGACAAACTGGGCTATTTTTGAGCAAAGAAACAGTAAAAAAACAATAAATATGAGTAAAGTTTAGAAGGTTTGTTTGAGTAAAATTGATAATTGAAGAATTTAAACACTTTTGAGTGTTTTGTATGAATTTATTTTAGGGCAAAATGTTTTGTATTTCTCATTTATAAGACCTATCTTCATACAAGTGGTAGTTTTTTAAGAACAATTGGGACGAAACATATTTTTTAATTCTGTCCAAAATGCAACATGCTTTGACCAATTCAACCTTTCAGCTATAAAATCAGCTCCATCCATATCACAAAAATGCGCTTGCACAACTAGGACACAGAAATTAGCACGTGAAGGGATAGTTCAAATATTTATAATTTGGATTCAGTTAAAATGTTATAAACAGCTAACATCTTACCTGCTGCAGATAGCTCTTAAATTTTTTTTAAAAGGAAGTTCATTTCTGACCTGATTGACGAGATAATGCTTAATCCGAAGAAGACCAAGAACAAATTAATTTGCTGCAGTCTTTAAAAACAAACCACAATTCAAAATACATAACATTTTATGCAATTATAAACCTTGTTTACACCATCATAATTTTGGCATTATGCAAATATTCCATCAAAAATATCACAATAATGTATTCCTGCCGGAAGCGCCTAAGTCTGCTCTGGAAGATCTTCAAGTATTAGTGTTTGCAAATAACTTTTGAATTCTATATAATTTTGTATTTACCTGGTAATGTGAAAATATCTACTGTGTTAATGTTTATAAAACAATATTTACAAAAATCACTCGAAACTTTTGAGGGTTCAAGGTGTTTAAATATGTCAGAAACCCACTTTGATCTTGACCATGTTCAAACTAGTTAACTGAAAAGAATTAAACTTTTTTTTTAAGTCAGGCCTTACAAAGAGCTATCTACAACAGGTAAGACACTTATAACCTTTACAAGGGTGCACGTCAAAATATCTGAACTATCCCTTTAGTGATGAAACTGGTTACCTGACTGTTTTGGTACTTAATAACAGGGACATTATTTAAATGATTTACTGTTGATTTATAAATAGGTTATTCATTAGTTTATAATCACTTTATAAAGCATTAACAATCATTTATAAAACAGTTTTAAACTATGTTCATTAACTGAAGCAGGCACACTATTTTGCAAGATGCAGTGCTGTACTTTTATTTGTTCAGGTAAATGTAATCTCTATACTGTATATGTACCGGTACAGTATATGTTTAGTTATATAAAATAAATAACTTTAACTGCTCATAGTGCCTGCATGCACATAGCTTAACAAATGTTTGAAATGTAAAATTTAATTTTTCTGAGAAAATTGATAAAATTGCTGATTGATTTTGCCAAATAGTGATCCTGGTTCAACATATGAACTGTATTTTATAAATAATTAAAAAATGTTTTTGTGTGTTTACAAACTAATGAATACCTATTTATAAAGCATTGCTGAATTGTTTATAAAGGGGATCTTATTGTGAAGGGGTAACACTTTTAATTTTATCTTTTAACATATATTCTTATGAACATTAGAGTAATATTTTTGCACCAAATATGTTGAATTCATGAGCTTTGCTGGTTGTGTTCATGCTCCATGTGCCACTGAAGTAATATGAATCTACTTTGACATGAATTATCCTAATGTATACAATGTGTTCCAAACTAAATTTACAAAGAAAGTAAGATGCCGTACTTGTGACACCAAGACAAATTATAGGCGAATGTCTTTTACAAACATATTTTGTTTTTTTATTCAATAATCTTTATTGATATTAATGTAAAATATTGCAACAGTTGTTTGTGATTGTCAAATTTTCAATTCCAAATGTCTTTTCCAGAGGAAAACCAAGCACTTTCCAACTCTGGGTAAAGGAGGCGCATCGGGAAACAAATCCAGAAAGACGGTCCAGGGCCTGTTCAACCAGGTAGTGTGTGAAAAACCCGACTGAGGAATTAAGTTGTCTCTCAAGAAACAGATATAGACGTCACGTGCACCAACCGTGTCCTCCCACGCAAACACCCAAATCAATGCAGCACCAACTTGTTCTGCTCCACTAGTGTTCACTTTATGAGACCACATTCACAGCATCCTTTTAGCTCTGTGGAGCCACTGGCGCGTTGTAACATCTCTCCCTCCCCGTCCTTCAGCTGTTTCTCTTTTGGCTGTGTTCTTTAGCCGGAGCGAGATCAGCTGGACGTGTTCAAGCAGGAGTTGGAGGCCTTCGTCACGTCAGACAACCTGACATGGAGGTGGAAGGAGGAAAGTCACGGCACCACGTTGGAGCACAACTGGACCGATTTGGTGACTTCTCACTCGGTAATGAGTCAGCATAACTGTCAGAAGAAACCTTGAAGCTAAAATCATCAATCAATAGTTTCTTTGTCTTCTGCTGCCTAGAAAGATGACTAACCAAATAATTGCCTGCGTGAGTGCTAGTGTTTGTGATTGTTGGGAAAATATCTCATGAACCGCAGGGCAGATTTTACTGAAAGTCTCAGAAAACAAACACTAGTTGCAAATGTACAACTGATTAACCTTTGGTGTCAACCCATTTAAAGATGGCCGCCATAGCTTACCTTAACCAATGCAAATACAGGTTGTCCCCGACTTACGACGTCCTCGACAGGTTCCGGACTTACGAGCGAACTAACGAACAGTAAAGTTGTACAGAAAATACAGCACTGGTATGTGTTTTTAGATGAAAGTGTGTTAGCTAACCGTTTGTAAACAAAGTTCTGTGCATGTTTATGAACCAGTATGTAAGTTTGTGTTGAAAAACGGGTGTTCGGCGCAGCGCTAGCATACATTTTCCGACTTACGACCAAAAATCCGGACTTGCTAGCGACACGTGTTTCGGGTTCCGACATACGAATTTTCGTCTTACGAGCGATTCGTAGGAACGGAACTCGCTCGTAAATCGGGGACCACCTGTATGGCTGCAAATCAGTCCATTTTTTTAGGAGTTGAGCAGCTATTAGCTGAGAGCACTAACAGATTACTCAGGATCTTTGCTTAAAACCTTTGGCATTAACTGTTGGAATCATTCCTGGCCGTCTGTTAGCAAAATATCTCATGAACAAAACCACCGGATGTACCGGTACACCTACATTTGAGTCTGCCCAATTCAAGATGGCCACCACAGCTAATCCACCAAACACAACATGGTTATAATTAACTCCTTTTTTAAAGAGTTTAGCTAAACATGTCTGGTGTGGTAGTAGCTGAGAGCCATCCCTAACTCAAGTTAGATACCCAACATCTTTTCTTGGTTGCAGTTTCCTCAAAAAAGAGTTTGGTCTCATTTGACGTTCTCTGTTGCACTTTTGACATCATAATCAAAGATTACTGAACAAAATTCAAGTGAAAAAAGTATTTTACGTTCAACATATCATCTTGGGGGCCAGATAAGATGTCAACGAGGGCCACAGTTGGCCCCCAGGCCTTGAGTTTGGCATACGTGCTTTAAAGGGATCTAAGTCCTTTATTTAGCTATAGACTGAGACCATTTTCCTCTTGTCATGTCGTTGTTATGAAGCACGTCCTCTGTACGCACATATTACACATTCCTTAAATATCATTGCCAGCTTTCTTCTTTTTTTGTTCCTCCGGCCTCTCCCTTTGTGCGGATGTCAAAAGCAGACGATGGGTAAGATGCAGAGGAACCAGCAGGCGGCACTGTGGGAGTTTGTTCACACAGAGCTCACCTACATCAACAAGCTGAAGATCATCAAAGATGTGAGACACCTCTCTCTACTTTCTTTCTTTATTTTATTTTTTATTGAGCTCAGCTGTATGTGTGTCAGGGCGTAGGAGGATGTTTAACATATGTGTGTGTGCCTCTCACAGTTGGTGATCACAGCTCTTCACCACCTGCACCAGCATGATTTCCTCCAGGAGGTTAGTCTGCAAAAAAAATAAAAATAAAATACGCAAGTTGGACTGGCATACCACACAACTGCTGCACAACACACACACATATATCACACAGGCCTTTTTTCCACTGCTCTGCATACCAACAACATGTGCAGCTGAGACAAAACACAACCTGAGGGAGAGAGAGGAACAATGACGAAAACAATAAGTTTCCACAGAGAAGACGGAAAATACCACAGAACCGGGTGATTCGACTCTCTGTGATTTTTTAAAATTTATTTCTGATCTGGCTTCCTGTTGTAATGCAGGTTACCCCTGAGCTGCTGTTCTCCAACCTCCCTGCCATCCTCCAAGCTCACCAGCTGTTCTGGCAGGAAGTGGTCTACCCCATGCTACAGGAAGTACGGAGGACGGGGAAACCTTTTGATCCCATGAGGCTGGAGGCTGGTTGCCTTCAGGTATGAGCTCACTGCCTGCAGGTTACCAGTTAAATCAAAGTTTATTTCTGTATCACAATTAAGAAACAAGCCTCACTGACCAATGTGCTGCGCAAAATGTAAAAATAAAAGCACCGCAGTTGAGCTCAGATACAATAAAAATATCACATACAGTGTTAACACATTGCTTTGCACATAACTTTAATAGTTAGCTTTTGCATTGAAGCTTTCTGGACAGGATTTGTCCATTTCTGTAGCGAAATTGGGCTTTAAATGAGTTTTCAATAGATTTGGAACATTTTCAGTAGATATTATTGAAGACAGTTATGGATTGTGTAGCATAAGCGTCCCTAATTAAGTTCCAAATGGTTCTGTATTCTTGTGTTTTTATGTTGCCCTAATTCTACATTACAACTTGGTTTTATTGCAACTTTCTAAAAATAATTTTGCATTAAAAATATGATGCACAGATGTGAAAAACATTTTTTTTTTTAAAAAAGCATTTGAGCGCCTTAAAGAGTCTCAGATGTGTTTGAAAATGTACAAATATATTATTAGGGATGCACGATACAGTATTGGAGTTTTGGCTGATTTCCGATTTGCCGATATGTTTAAATTTATTTGGCCGATAACCAATACCAACACCAATATATTTTTTCCCTAGACCTACTCACAGAGACTACATAGCTTTCTCTGCTGTGGAATTAAAATACTACATTATTCTGCATGGTCTTTGTCAGTTTGGCCAGCTACAAAATGCAGATGCCAATAAGGGCTGAAAATGATGTAACATTTCAACTTGGATTATTTTCAATGTCAAATTTATTCATGACATTTACTCTCTATAACACAATGACAACACTCGAACAGTGCAAATTTGTAAAATTTCACAAATCTAAACTCAATGGTAGATAGAATAGAATAGAATATATCTTTATTGGCATATTTGTACCGGGGTACAAAACATTGCAATTGGCACACGCACCATCCTTGAGAGGGGACATGCACACGGAAACCTGCAGCAGAAATTAATCCGCGCCGCCAAACAATCAGATATGGGGAAAAAAAAGGAAGGTTACAATGGGATAGCAGTGGTATTCAAAAAAGAATCTATCACATTTTGCCTTAGAACATTCTATGATAAAGTCAAAAAACCTCTACCAGCGTCGTCAAGCACAGATAAGACCAAGCACATGTTGCATTTTGGTGGCGGAGCAGGGAGATAAGTCTGTGAGTATTTGTCCAGATAAA
>JBBPBX010018677.1:7548-35735 GCA_038048925.1 Garcialebias charrua | reverse complement strand
AAATATTCAATTTTTTTATTTTCAGCACCCATCACCTGAATAAGGTGATATTCTGAATCTGATATGAACCGCTAAAGTATCTTAATGTATAAATGTGTGTTTAAAACATGAAGACAACGGTGCTAAATCTGATTAAGCAGCCACACAATTATCCACATCAACAAACGGAATAACCACTGTATCATATGAGACCATTAAAAATGTGCCACACAAATATCCTATTGTCAAAAGTGTACCATATTTTTTTTGACTATAAGACGCACTTAAAATCCTTTCCTCAAAAATCGACGCTGAGCCTTATAATCCAGTTCGCCTTATGTATTAATGTGCTTCCTGACCTCGAACTGATTTTATGTGGTACACGGTGCTCAAAATCTGTCAAAATGAACTTGTTTTGCTTAACGTACCGCTACCGGTGTATGAATGTGTGTATGAATGGCTGGTACTGTGAAGCGCTTTGGGGCCCCTCATAAGGGGCTGGAAAGCGCTATATAAGTAAGCTCCATTTACCATTTACCATTTATAATCCAGTGCGTCTTATAGTCCAAAAAATACGGTACATCATATACGGGGTGGGGGGTCACAGAGGTTAGAGAAGGTGGGCATGTGATTGGAAGGTTGTCAGTTCAACTCCCTGGACAGACGACCTCAAACTGTGCGTGGGAAAGGTGAAACACCCACACCTGCCTCCACCCTCATTTGCCCCACTCTGGGCCCTTGAGCAAGGCCCTTAACCCCCACATCTGCTCCCAAAAATCAGGTCTCTCTTGAAAATGAGTCCTCATGACTCAATGAGACTGCCTGTATATGTAAAGGTTAAATACAAATTAAATGAAATATCATCATTTTACTGCTTTATAAATGTTTGTGTATTTTCTTTTATACTGCATTGTTCCAGCATCATTTTAAGTTTTCTTACATTTAATTTTAGAGCAGACTGTTCTTCGTTTTTATTTTTATTTTACCTCTATCTTCATAACTCCCCTTTCTATTTCGTAAAGCATGTTTTTTTGTAACAAATTGTTCTGCTCTGTACAACATTTGATCCAACATCAACAAAACCCAACAAGTGGCTCAGATCCAGTTAGTCCTTGTGAGAAGTTTGTTGAGTAATTCTAAACCAGTTCTACCACAGCTTGTTTATTTTTATACTAAACTCTGTGTTGGATGGGTGGCTGAAATGTGTGTCATGCCTCTGACTTCATCAGGCTAATCGTGTTTGCTGACGTGATGCGTACAGTTAAAAGACAAGGTGTTTTCTTTTGGTTTTTCATGAAAAGCTAACCATGGAAAAAAAAAAGCTTCAGTGTACGTTTGCAAGTCCCAAACAAGGGATTTGCACAAGTCACTCCATCAAAACTTATTTAGTAGGGATGCAAGATATTGGATTTTGGCCGATATCCGATATGCTGATATGTTAAAACTTATTTGGCCGATAACTGATACCCGATACTGATTTTTTTTTTTTCCTAGACCTACTTCCAGAGACTACCCTGTACCGGTACATGGCTTTGTCTGCTGTGGAATTAAAATACTACATTACTCTGCATGGTCTTTGTTAATTTGCCTGCTACCAAATGCAAATGCCAAAAAGGTGCTGAAAATGATGCAACACTTCAACTTGGATTATGTTTAATGTCAAATTTATTCATGATATTTACTCTCTTTAACACAATAACAACACTCGAACAGTGCAAATTTGTAAATTTTCACAAATCTAAACTCAACGGCACATAGCGAAAATGCTTGATGTCATAACATATTTATATCTGTGTTATTTTGATAGAATGACCAATGTCCGATATTTAGCTTTATTGCTAATATACCGATACCTATACCGATACATACCGATAATATCGTGCATCCCTATTATTTAGTATTTGTTGTAAACACTAACAGCTGTAAAGGAGACCATTAGGTTCAAACGGCTAAATCCCATCAGAAGCATCTTTTCACTGCTGTGTGTGGGTTTTCTGGTTGCAGATTCAAAGCTGTACCATTCATGATAATCTAATAAAAAGTTTCTGTATTTTCTGTATTACTTGGCTAATGTTTGATCTCTAAATTGTACGGCTTTAGAACATTAACTGTGAAGGGGACAAATGTGTAAAGGCTCTTACTTTGTACTTTGAGGAGGTGACATTTTTCACAGCTTACTGAACCTTGGCTGAAAAGTGAGTAACTGACATTTTGGCTTTCGCCATTTTCCATCAGGACTGGATTAGTTTAATGGCGACCCCTTGGAAAGGAGCGTGAAGTGATGTGACTCGTGTGTCTCTCAAGCCAAAAAAACAAAATAAAATAGGAAAGAAAAAAAGACGTCCTTGAGCTGTTATTCTTGCTGTTGCCACTTTGTAGAACTTTTTGGCAGCTGAACCAATTGGAAGCTCTGCACTTTGGTTTTCTTTTTCCTTTTTGTGTTGAGACAACTCCGGATTAATTCTGATCTGTAGTATAATAACTGTGCTAATGTACAAAGCTGCCTGTGATGGAAGTCTCTGGGGAGATGATTGCATCGGTGTGCCGTACAAGTGCATTTTCTAACTGATGAATGTGTTGCGCTTGTGATTCAGAAGAGGTTTTCAGTTCCTCAAAAGCTCCGGTAAACAGAATTACAGCGAGTGAGAATGACAGACTTGACTTTGGGCCATCTGAGTTTACAAAGTAGATCTCCACCATTTAGTAGAAGAGCTGAAGTCTTCCCTTTTTGTTTCCGCAGACTGAATGGTGCTGACATTTATGTAAAATAAATGATGGGAAGATTCAGTCTGTTATTCTTTTTACTCTATTTTAAAAAGTTGCAAATACGCAGTTAAGCAACTACATTGTCAATATAATATTCATTCAACCTTTATTCATACAGGTTCATCTAGTTGAGCCTCGGGGATTCATTTACAAGAGAGACCTGGAAAAAAAATACAGTACTTTCGAAAAAAAGTGTAAAAAAAATACTAAAAGTATAAAAAAAAATATAAATTAAAGCATAAAAATGCTGTACTTTTTGCCGTACACGTAACATCAGTCCAAATATATCTAATAAAGTGGGGAAAAAACATAAATAAGTTGCATCGTCATATAAGTCGCATCTATTATGCGTCACCACTGATCACCCAGAAATGTGGGACGATGTTGTGCCAAAAATCGTTTGTCTGCCAAGTGGCAGCCGCGGGAATGTGCACGAGAGGACTTTAACAAAAATTTAACAAGATTAACACTTAAAAACAACTATTTGCTCGAAATTATAGCAAAGGTGTGTATCAGTTTACCGGTAACTTTTTCTTAATAAGTGGACTTTAATGGTCAAATCAGCTGCATTTCACCTGGGGTCGCGGCGAAATTCAGCTGATTTGACGGCTGCTCCAAGAGTTCCAGAGCAAGACCAAGGTGGCCACTATGGCAAGCTAAGTATCTCATTAATAGCCACTTTTACATATTAATGAGACACTTGGGTTGCCATATTAGTTGAGGGCCCTCTAGTGGCTGAAAATCATAGTGTTGAATATTTTCCATGTCAGAATGAATGAAACCATCAGATCTCAGCCAAAAACTGGTTTATATACAGTATATGGGGAAAAAACATAAATAAGTCACTTCACCGTAGAAGTCACATGGCATGCAAATTATGCTAAAAGGTATTACTTATACGGTGATAAGTATGGTAGTTTTAAATTAAATATTTATGACATTCTTTTGGGGGCAATCAGTTTTCTTTGTGTTTGTAACTATTTCATCATTGTGAAATGCTGAAAGCCTTGTATTTCTTGAAGAAATGCAAATCACCCATCACCTTTTAGGGCTAAATATATTTATTGTTTTCGAATGTGCTTATTTAAAGACCGTTTTTTGCTATGAATCACTTAAACAGCCCAGCAAATCTTAGGACATTTTTAATTTTTAATTGGTATAATTTACTTCTTTCCACAGTCCTAAACACCACCCAGCCTTACGTGTAGGAAATTTACCTTTAGTTTTTTTGCAGTTCATCTCATCTTCTTGCTCATTAAATGTATTTACTTTGTCAATGTGTGACTGGAGACACTGGGCACTGGAGACAGTAGCATTGACGAAAAGACAGGAGAAAGAACTGGAAGTGGTAGAAATGAAGATGCTGAGGTTCTCCTTAGGGGTGACAAGGATCATGGATAAGATCAGGAATGAGATAATCAAAGGTACAGCACATGTTGAACAACTGGGAGATAAAGTTAGGGAGGCCAGACTGAGATGGTTTGGACATGTCCAGAGGAGGGACAGTGGATATATTGGTAGAAGGATGTTAGCAATGCAGCTGCCAGGAAAAAGGCAAAAAGATGTATGGATAAAGTTAGAGGACATGTAGGTAGTTGGAGTGAGGACAGAGGATGCAGAGGACAGAGTGAGATGGAGGAGGACGACTCGCTGTGGTGACTCCTGAAGAGAGAACAGCCGAAAGAAGAAGAAGACTTTGTCAGTGTGTACTGCACATTTGTGCCTATGTATTATTGACACTTTGTCCTTTGTTCTGATATTTGGCTTTTCTGGAGAGCAAAAGTTTTTTTTTTCCCTGGCATGTCTGTTTTTCTATTTTTTCAAGTTCAATTATCTTTATTGCCGATCCATCACATGTTGTACACGAGGTGGAACAAAATATGTACACAGGGTCCCAGTTACACCCAAAAATAGCAGAAAATAAAGTATAAAAAGAAACTGTAAATAAGGATTTACATTTTTTATGTGACGGTTTTATTAAAAAAAGGGGTGCCAGCCAGGTATCCCTCCTGACAGTTAGAGTCAGAGTCAGAGAGTCAGAGAGTCTTTATTGTCATTTGCACCGCATGTGGTACATGAGATGAAAACGAGATTATGTACACGAGGTCCCAGTTACATCCAACAACAAATGAAAGAGAAAAACAGTAATAACATCGAGAACTAACTAAGAAAAACATCAACTAGTAATACACTAAGCCTAATATAGTGGGAATAAACAGCAGCACGAACATGAGTTTGTATGAGCAGATGGTCACAGATGGTCACAGATGAACACAGCAACAAGAAAACATATCAGCATCACCATGATGTGATATTTTGCAGTGTTTATTTTAATTTTATTTTTATTTATTCATGAGTCTAACAGCCTCAGGGTAGAAGCTGTTCCTCAGTCTAGTGGTTCTACACTTGATGCTCCTCAACCTCCGTCCTGAGGGGAGTGGGGCAAAGAGTGAGTGTGCTGGATGAGTGAGGTCTTTCATGATACAGGTGGCTCTTTTCCTGCATCTAGAGGTGTAAATGTCTGTGATGGTGGGGAGACTGACTCCAACAGACTTCTGTGCAGCCTTCACCACTCTCTGCAGAGCTTTTCTTTCTTCAACTGTGCAGCCTCCATGCCACACGTTGATGCTGGAGCACAGGATGCTCTCCACTGCACACCTGTAGAACGAGGTGAGAACTGGGCTGCTCAGGCCGGCTCGTCTCAGCCGTCTGAGGAAGTAGAGTCTCTGATGACCTTTCTTGATCAGGCTGGTGGTGTTGTTGCTCCAGCTGAGGTTATCATTCAAGTGTACACCCAGGTATTTGTAGCTGGAGACCACTTCCACTGCAGACCCACCTATTATCAGTGGGGCATGGGTGTGTTTGTTCCTTCTGAAGTCCACAATCATCTCCTTTGTCTTCTTCACATTCATGTGAAGATTGTTCTCTTTGCACCAGGATTTGTTAGGATTAACAATTTTGAATTACTTGTATTTATTTATTTTTTACACTAAAATATCTAAGATATAGGCTAAATACTAATAATTTAAAACAATACGGCGTGACAACAGCAGCATGAACATGAGTCTGTGGTGAGCAGATGGGTATGAATGACAGCAGCATGACATCAGCAGCATGGATAATCAGCAGCATAGATAAGTCAAATATAATCAAAATAACATTACACTGATTTTCCTGGTTAGATATTCATGAGTCTAACATTTTCAGGGTAGAAGCCGTTCCTCAGTCTAGTGGTTCTACACTTAATGCTCCACAACCTCCTGCCTGAGGGGCGCGGGGCAAAAGTTGTGTGTGCTGTGTGAGTGGGGTCCTTCATGATGCAGGTGTCTCTCTTCCTGCATCTGGAGGTGTAGATGTCTGTGGTGGTGGGGAGGCTGACTCCAACATCTTCTGTGCAGCCTTCACCACTCTCTGCAAAGCTTTTCTTTCTGCAGCTGTGTAGCTTTTGCATTTTAATATGGAGTTTAAGTCCTCGACAGACTCCCAAACATTTGAAACAAATGTTGTTTTTTCACCTCTCTTTACAGTGGAAACATTTACTTTAGATTTAGAAACTATTTATTCATTTGTAGAGGCAGACATTCAAAAGCTGTTTTCTCCAAATCTTACAGAGCTCCTAGGATCTAGCATAACTCTGGACTTCAATCACAAATAGGAAAACATGCCAAAGATTTCAGACATTCGACAGATTCATATTTCTATAAACGCGAGCTACAGTTAATTCCAGAAATGTGTTCACAGCCCTAGTTTGAGTCAGTTGTGGAAGGTTCTGATCAGACGCGTTAGAGGAGAAGGACATCTGAGGGAACATTGTAGATCCAGGTCCTTAGTGAACTTTGGTTGAACGGGAAATATACAGTAGAAAAGATGAACATTTCAAAATGTATTCGAATGTACAGTATATTGTTATCCAATAACACTTTATAATTTTAATATTATGGGCAGCCTGAAGGGTTGGTGGTTAGTACTGTTGCCTCACAACAAGAAGGTCTTGGGTTCAATCCCCGGTTTGGACCTAGGGTTTTTCTGTGCTTATTTTGTACCTTTTCCTCGTGTTTGTGTGAGTTTTCATTGAGTACTCCCAAAGTCCAAAAACATGCAAGTTAGTTTGCCTTCAAGTCCAGGCCTCCTATGTGAAAGGAGTCTGTAATCTCATTGGAATTTGCCTGGTTAAATAAAGGTTGATAATAATATTGATACTGTTAAAAATATATACATCACCTTCAACTTATACTTAAGTTTTTATTTAAAGAACGTGCGTCTGTGGGTTTTCTCCGGATACTCCAGTTTCCTCCCACAGACCAAAAACATGCATGTTAGGTTGATTAAAATTGGCTCTAGGTGTGAGTGAGAGAGCGAATGGTTGTTTGTCTCTATGTGTCCCTGTGATGGACAGGAGACCTGTCCTGGGTGTCCCCTGCCTCTCGCACAGTGACTGCTTATGGGCATCAGTGACCCCCATGACCCGAAAGGGAAGACGTGGGTAAAATATAATGGATGGATAAATGGATAGTTTCACTGAAAAAAACTCAAAGATCAAACAAGATCATTATGCTAGAATAACTCTTGGTGAATGAGGCCTATAGCAGCATAACTAAAGGATAACTCCGAAAACCCAGCCAACCTTAACTATAGAATTAATCTGAAATGAAAATCTTAAACCTAGTCTTTAAAGAAGACAGAGTTGGCTTCACAAGAGAGGAACTTGATAACTGAAAGCTACACCCCATTTGTCTTTTAGAAACTCTAGGAACCTCAAGTGAACCTGCCGTTTGACAGCAAAGCGCGATGTTACAAAAATATGGAACTACAAGATCTTTCAAATAAGATGGCGCTTGATTGAGTTTTGTTAAAAGTCCAATTTATTTATATTTTCCGATTTGTTTGGCTGAAACTATACACCAGTGTAACTTATACTCTTCATCAGGAAGAAAACCCAACAGAGTGAAATTAAATCCATATTTTAGACCCTTTGTGTTCCTTCTAAGTCCCTTTGTCCTCTAAAAAGAAACAGATGTGAAAAAATGTATTTAGTCAGAATTCAAAGCCTTAAGAGGTATTTACATGTCTGGTATCCGGTCACCATCTTAGCTTCCTGTTGCGAGATGTTTTTACTCTTCCCTCAACATTTTATCTGCAACTCTGGATCCCTTTGCAACCAATTTCCTGTTTTCTTTTTCTGCTCAAGTACAACTTTTAATTTGCTGGGTTGATTTAAGGGAATTTAAAGAAAGCACGTAGAAATCTCACTCTAAGACCAGTTGAAAATGTGGGGATTTTAAATGAAAAGTGACAAAGGTGAATAGACCAAATAGTGGGTGAATAAGGGGGTGGGGAAGAATTGCCTGGATGGCCAAGAGATTTTTCATTTGAGTACCTTTTCCCACTGAAAGTGTCTCAGGGAAAAAGTCAGAGGGTCACTTTGAGAGATGTGACATTTAATTTCCAAAATTTAGAACTGAACTCCACTTTCTTTTCTGTAGACTGGCCTTCCAATGTTAAAATGTGAAGAAGTGGCTTGGAGAGAGGTTGAAGAGGGGGGGAAACATTAGAGAACAAAGTATCAAAGCAGAGAGGACCAAATAAAAGTAGAAAAGAAGAGGAGAGCTCTGGTACTTGAGAAAAAGAAAAGAGCAGCAGAGATGAGTCACGTTTTTCAGACTAAGTGAAGTCAGACACAGGTTGGCTGGAAGAAAGAGCTGAATCTGAGATGGTTTTTCAATCAGGTGGAAGTGTATTTTTTTGTATACGAGTGTAGAATTCTTCTCAGCGGGAACAGAACGCTCAGTTCAGCAGGTTCACACTGTAACAGTTTCAACATGGCAGCGTCCACGGCCTCTGGTGCCCCCACGGCATCCAACCAAACTTTGTAGTCTACGCCGCCACACAGGATTACTGCCGCTTTAGATGGGGGAGTAAATTGGTGCTGGGGGAACTTTTCAACAAAGCTTGTTTCAGAGGAGGCTCTCTGGTTTCTGATAAAAGTTTGGTCACCACATCTGTAACTACCAGGGAGGTCCTGTGGGTCTTGGATTTCTGCAGCATGATTGTTACAAAAGAATCGTGGAGGGAATACATTGTAAAGAATACACTGCGTTTAACAAATAATCTACCAGAAAAGTCGGAAATGTTAAGCTTCATTATCACCCACCCCCGCCGTGTCTGTGTGTCTGTTTGCTTGTAACCAGAGTCCAACAGAAATGGAAATTTTGACTATCGCCAATACCAATATTGGGAAGGGAAGACGACCGCGAATAACCGATATAATGGCTGATTTTTTTTTTTGCTTTGTCCACCCCAAGAATCTAAGAAAAACAGGGAGTGGAGCGGGGCTTGTTTATTTAGCGCAGCTGTTGGCAACCATGAAGCTAAGCTAATCAGATCCACACTTTAATTAGCCCCACACTAGGTTTACAAGTGGTGCACTGGTCATAAAACCAAGTCTTCATAACGTGCATTTACATTTTCTATCCTCCACTATTCACAATAGTTATCAAGTGTTTTACAAAAAAATATAAATTAAACAAAGCAACGCCCTTCCCTGTTCATTGTTTACACAGTCGCGTTTGGTGAAGGTCTAATTAGCATTGACCACAGCAGAGAAATAAAGACTTCATACAAAGAATGCATTTCATTGATGATGACAAAGATAATGGTACTAACACTGGATGTCCTCACAAACTGGAAGCTCAGTCCAACAGGACTAGTTGCTATAACTACTGACAACGGGGCTAATGTCATGAAGGCAGTGCAACTGATGTTAGCTTGCTAACTTAAGAGGCAGGAAAAGCAGGTTGGAGGATTGAAGATAATTTATTATTGTTAAATAAACTTACCATGCTCTGTTCAGCAAGATACACTACGCAGTATTGCTTGCTGCTTCTTTGCACTGAAAGTGAAACTTAAGTGAACAGCAATTACTTGAAAGTAGTTGTCATACGCCCTCTGCTAGATATGTTGTACACTTATGGCTGGTTTCCAGCATTTTAAGGGTGAAAATAATTAGAAGTGCTTATGTCGGCGCATAATGAGACAATCACATATACCAATAGGTCACCAAATGTCTATATTGGCCTAAATTATCGGCCCTACCGATATAACGGTTGGGCCATTGGACATATTTTAATGAAGCTGTCAGAAAGTAATCATTGCATTTACATGTACATAATAATAACAATTGGCATCAACCCCATTAAGGATGGCCTCCACAACTAATCATTGCTAACCATCATGAAAACTGCTTCAATCCAGTCAATTTTACAAGTATTGGGCTAAAGTTTGGTAGGGTGCGAGCTAAACCATCATGGGAAATCTTGTGCGAGATCTTTCACAATATGTCACTCAAGCTTTGACCTAAATGGCTACAGGTCTGTCCATTCTCATCTTAACTGATTTTAGTTTAAAAACACTTGCATGAAAGGCAGTGGGTGACAAGTTCTATGACAAAATGCTTGACCTTTACTTACATTTTGTTTTGTTAAAAAACAACAATAAAAAAACACTGCCGCCATCACTTACCGTAGTTTCAGTTTATATTTGTCTTTTCAAAACTCCAAATCTCTAATTTTATTTCCCTTTTTAAATGATTAAATACATTTCGGACACACTTACTAGATTAAAAAAATTAGATTTTTATTAGAATTGTTAGTGTACTGTTTTAATGTGTATCAGCTGATGCTAATTTGGCCCTCACTTTCTCCACATCACAACATGGTATTAGTAAATCAAATCAGAGCATCTGCCTGCTGCTTGAAACTCTAATCAGCAATGTTTGTCTTGGTTGAAGGAATGTCAATTAATGTGATTAAATAAGAAATCTTTATGCATTTTATTGAAAATATCAAAAATAAACTTGTATATCTGAGGTTACCTGTCCATATTTTGTAGTAATGATACATCTAACGTTGTCATAATAACAACCAAAGATAATTGGCTGAAGTCAGACTTTCGTGACATTTTTATGAAATGTTTAATTTGACTTCTGAGCAGCAAATTAGCCAAAAAAGTAACTATTGATTTGCACATGTTACTGTTGTGATTCAAGCAACAACTGGCTGTGCATCATTTTACCATCTAATGGCTGATGGAAAATGGTCTCTAACTTTTTACCACAAACCTAGACTAGGAAAAAAACAATATTCGGGCAGTTAGCATCAGTGGAAAGTACAGGGGAGACTGATGGGAATGTTTTGGTGGTATTTTCTTTTCGTTGGAGCAGCTGTACTGTCATCCCCACAAACAAGCTGCAAACATGACTTAAAACCCTCAAGATGATGAATTGAAGGGATTGCCTGCCCATCAATTATCATGTTGGATTCAAAGCTTCTGAGGTCACTTGTTTTCAGCTCAAAGCAGATGGTGGAAGTGGATTTGACCCACACGCCAAAACTTATGACGTTTCATCAATGATACAGTACAGATCCTCTAAAAAATATTGTTGAGCGCTGAGATATTTTAATAGTGTGAACGTTTATGAAGCATTCACACTATTGTGATCCTTTTTTCTTCCGTACGTTTTTCAGCATCTTTCTCGTTCCACAGTTTTGTTTTGTTTTTCTATTTCAACAAATTGCATATAAAAAACATTCAGCTCTTACAGGACAATCTGCTATGACTTTTGGTATTTGTGCAACTTTAGCTGTTTGAAATATTTAACCTTTTTGACCACATTTTTCCTCGTAGAAAAATAAACGAGTTCATTTTACATCCTTCAAATCTTTACGTGTTTACAACCTTTTACTGCTCCTTTCACATTTTGTTCTGGTTTAGCTTCTTTCAGTTTCCTTTTGCAATGTTGAACTTTTTTCCAGCTACTTTAAACTAATTTCAGCTGCTTTTTCAGCTGTTTTGTGCTCCTTTTAGATTATTTCTACTAACTGCAACATTTGTGTGCTTCGTCTAACTTCTTTCTGCTCATTTCAACTACAGTATTTCTGCAAGTTTCAGCTTTTTCCTGCTATTTCAGCTTATATTCAGCTGTTTAAAGCTAATTTGAGCTTTTTCAGCTATTCCATGTTTTTTGCACTCATTTCAACTTCTTTCAGACCAATTCAGAAAAAAACGTGCTCTCTCCACGTCCTGCTAATTATTATTTTCAGCTTCTTTAGCTCCTTTTCAGCTTTTTTTTTGTTGCTTATTTTAGCTAACGTCCACTTTTATGCACTCATTTCTGCTTCTTTCAACCAAATTTGACAAACGTGTTCTTTC
Organism: Garcialebias charrua; assembly: GCA_038048925.1. Classification (NCBI taxonomy): domain Eukaryota; kingdom Metazoa; phylum Chordata; class Actinopteri; order Cyprinodontiformes; family Rivulidae; genus Garcialebias; species Garcialebias charrua. The sequence goes on along the minus strand of JBBPBX010018677.1, from coordinate 23,783 downwards.
TGTATTTTTCAGCTTGTTTTAACTCTTCTAGTTTCAGCTTTTTCTGCTCTTTCAGCTACCGTTTAGCTCTTTTGATGCTAATTTTAGCCTTTTTAGCTAATTCCACATTTTGTTAGGTCATTTCAGCTCTTTCCGCTTCCTTCTGGTAGTTTAAGCATGTTTTGGGTTTTTTAGCTACTTTTCAGCCGTTTCTTTTTGCTAATTTTAGCCTTTTTAGCTAATTTCCAAATGTTTGTGCCAATTCAACAAATATGTGTTCTTTCTGTTTTATTTATTTATTTTGTGCTAATTTAGGCTTGTTCTTCCAATGCAGCTACATTTCAGGTAACTTTTTTTGTGTGTGTGTTAATTTCAGCTGTTTTTCAGCAAGTTCTTCTGCAATAAGAATTCACACGGCATTTTTGCAGGAAATGCGATTTCTCTAGTTCAGATTAGCGTCTTGGATCTTAATCAGCGCTTACTATTTTTGTAAGTATATTTAAATTTACCATACTCGTACTGTGCACCGGTGGCGAATCATAGGCGTCAGAAATTCTGACCAACTAAAGCCAGAATGTACCACAGTTTGGCTGCCGTCCAGTTGGTTTTTAAAGCATATTTGTGGGCTGCAGCCAGCCTGAAGGCCTAAAGCATGCTCAATAGTTTACATCCACTGCTCCTCTGCTTTGTTTCATTGGCTCTGTGAAGCTCGAGTGATGGAGCACCGTGCTAAAACTGCAAAGGTGATAGATGGAGTTTGCACAACTAAAACTATTTGCATCTAAGGTGCAGAAAGAATCTGCCAAATGGCACATTGTTGGGGCTGCAACAACAGCTCTGCACCTGAGATCTCTGATTTTTCTCCTTTCCCTTTTCACATTGCAACTCCACGTTGTTGTGTTCATGCTGAATGAGTTTCACGACCCTCAGGCTCCTGAAGCCTGATTAAAAATCTCCCGTATCATAGCAAAAAATGAAAGCGCTTTATAACCACTGAGACATATCGCATATATAACGTGTGGCTGCACAGTTATTGCTTTTAATCCCCGTTGTCTGCAAAATGAGATCATTATTCTTAATTAAGCACTGGATCAAAATACTTAAATGCACATCACAAAATCAGTTCAGTAGCTGGAGATCTAAACGCTTGAATAGTCTTGTTTTTTGTTATTAATTGAAGAAAACAAAGGCTGCACAATTAACGCGCTGCCCTAATGCTGTGTCACTGTCTGATCAAAATGGTGTTCGTGGATTCGCCATCTGTCGCCTCCAAATGCTGCGGTCTTGTTTGAAAGTCTGAGCGGTGCTTTCAGGGAGCGCACGGGAATCTGAGGAGTGGTGCAGGTACTGCACACGCGCTGCACAACCGCTGCTGGAGGTTACGTGGGAGAGAATGACTCACCTTTTTTTTTTAAAAACACTCGCACACAGATGCTCACACCTGTGGAGGAGGTGTGTGTGGGCAGTGTGTGTGTCCGGGCAGATTGCTGCTCGCTTTTTTCCTCAAAGTTCTTCTACGTAACTGTAACCGAGCTGCTGCTGCTGCTGAACTTGACCGTCGTTCTTTGTTTTGTGCGTTTTCCTTCAGAACACCTGCACAGGAGCTTTCGGTTGCTTGAAGCATCAGTTTTGTTTTGTTTTTTAGTGATGGTGAGATTTTAGCTCTTTCACCGACGTCTTTGGTGTTTCATTCTTTTTAGATCGTTTCTATTTTCCTCTGTTTTTTTCTGTGAGACAATCTGTGGTTGTGGGTGTTCAGTAGGCATGTAACGGTTGTAGTTGGTGTACCGAACCGAAAAGGTACGGAGGTGGACCGAACCGAACGTGCTGTACCGAAACGGTTATTTTTTCACTCATTGAATGTTAATATGTGCGCCGCGGAACAAAATTTCCTGGGCGCGTTTCAGCACGGAGCTATTATCTCGCAGCACGCGCAGCATTAGCCGTTAGCTTCTCGCTGCGGTTTCCTGTTTGTTAACGTTATGGTTTTCTTGTTAAAAGACGAGCGCACAAAGCTGTGTGTGTGGACGTTTTTTCATGAAGACTGGATCTGCAGCAGCAACACGTCTAACGTGAACGCGCTGGAAACTACGTCATCAGAACGTGAACGAGCTGTTACAAAGTACGCTAACCACACAGCTGCATTTAAACAACTTCTACAAAGTGCGCTAACAACACAGCTGCATTTAAACAACTTCATCAGGTAATTTAGATGGGTCCAGATCAATAACACAAACTGTATGAGTTTTTAAAGCTCTGAATCTAAGTCTGAAAGTTTTTAATGCACAGTTGATCCTTGCTATGAGACATCCATCACGTCAACACTTAAGTCAAAAAGTTCAGCTCTTTATGAAAAAACTAAAACTGATGGTCAACAAGTCCTGGAGCTGATTTAAACCCTGCCCTGATGATGAGTGAGATATTCAACCGTTCAAGAGGTATTGTTATTTTATTATAATTATTATTTATAATTTATTATTATTTAAAATTATAATCTTATTAACTTATTTTTTTACCTCTGTGTTTTATTTCCAGTATTTCCAGTTACAGAGGTAGCTGCTCTCCTTCCACTTCAGGGAAATCCACCAGAGATCACCTGCTGCAGCTAAGAAGTGTGTGATGACTGAATTGAACTCTGGAACTGTTCCAGGACCAGTCCCACCAAGAAGAGGTTGTGAGTAATGAGGACAAATACAGCCACACTGGTGCTACTGGACAAAAACTTTATTAGTTAAGATTGTAAACAGTCTGTTGCTGCTTATTGTTCTGGTTCTGACTGTTATTGTATTCATTAAGATTTTTATTATTTTTAATATAATTTATTTATTGTAGAGTGCTGTTTATTTAAAATATCATCCAAATGGGTCACTTTTATTTATTACTACAATACAATACAAACATATTTTTGGCATATTTTCAAAATAAACATTTTGTAAGTCTTTATTTTGTCTTTTTTTTTGTACCGAAAATAAACCGAAAATAAACCGAACCGAGCCCTCCTTGTAATTGAACCGAACCGAAATGTGATTTTAGCGTACCGTTACACCCCTAGTGTTCAGAGTTGTGAATTTGTCATTCAAACTCTCACAAAAACAAAAAAGTAAAGTAAAATCCCTTCTGCTCCCTTTAGCTCCGTCGTGCCTACGCCCTGAAACTTAATACAGTACCTTACAACATCAAATCAGAGCGAAGGCTGCAAGTCCGTTTCAAACATAACTAGGCGACTATTAAAACTTGTAAAACAAAATGAAAACAAAGGCTTTTTCGTAAAATTTTGTAACTTGTTTTTAATCAAATGACAAATTGTCAACTTTGTCTTGCATTCTTTTAAAAGGATATAGTACTGAACAAAATCATCCATGCATTAGCTTCCACTTGTTCCGACTTTGGGCTTGAGCAGGGAGGCCCAGACATCTCTCTCCTCATCCATCTCTTCCAGCTCTTTTGGAAGGACCCCAAGGCGTTCCCAGGCCAACTGCGTGTCCTGGCTCTTTGGGGTCTCTTCCCAGTCGGACATGCCCGAAGCACCTCCCTAGGAAGGCGCCCAGGGATCATCTTTACCAGATGCCCAAACCACCTCAACTGGCACCTCTCAATGTGGAGGAGCAGTGGTTCTACTCCGAGTCTCTCCTGGATAATTGAACTTCTCACCCTAAGGGAGAGTCCCGCTACGCTGCAGAGGAAACTCATTTCAACTGCCTGTCTGATCTCATTCTTTCTGTCACTATCCAGAGCTCGTAACCGTAGGTGGGGGTAGGAACGTAGACTGACCGGTAAACAGAGAGCTTTGCCTTACAGTTCAGCTCCCTCTTCACCACAACGGACCGGTACAGAGTACGCAATACAGGTAGTCCTCGAGTTACGACGGTCTCGAGTTATACCATACCATACCATTTTATTTATAAAGCACTTTAAACAGGAACAAGTCCACACAAAGTGCTGGACAAACAAACACGACGTTACGACGTTTCGCGGTTATGACACGCATCTCCCTTTAAAAAAAAAATATATATATATATTTTGAAAAATTTATTTAGAAAAGCCGAGTTACGCAGTTTCCGGTTTTACGTTTTAATGTAGCGGCGGACATTACTCTCTACATTACTCTCTAAAAAGGCTAAGTCTGGTCCTCTGGACATTCAAAAAACAAAACAAAACTTGTTGGACCGGCAGAAACGGGCAGCAGCTGTGGAAAAGTAGCTGTTTTATCGACGGCGGTTTTACGATGTAAACGCAATAGAGAATACGGAGGAGGGACGGAGGAGGCTTCACCACAGCATCCCAGTAGGAAATCAACTCTTTTTTTCCCTTCATTATGGCTCCCAAATGTATGTGTGTTTTGATAATTATGTAGGTTACTGTGTTAGGATAGGCTAAGTGCTTGGTAAACTACAGTACTGTACGTATAAGGTGCAGTTATGTACGTATAAGGTGCAGTATGTACGTATAAGGTGCATTATGTACGTATGTTCCGACTTACGTCGAAATTCGCTTTACGCCGCCACGCAGGAACGGAACTCTGTTGTAAGTCGAGGACTACCTGTACTGTAGATGCTGCGCCAATCCATCTGTCAATCTCACGCTCCATCCTTTCTTCACTTGTGAACGAAACCCCGAGATACTTGAACTCTTCTACTTGAGGCAGAACCTCGCCCTCGACCTGGAGAGATGAACACAATCATCTCTAGCAAATAATTCTCTCTTAAAATGCATATTTTCTTTACTAGTGTCCTGCAAACAAAATCAAAAGAAAAGTGTTCTTGGTTAAACGTAAAATATAGACTGTCAGAGGGAGTTTGTAGAACCATTCCTCACAGCAGAGTAAAACATTAGTTTAACATTAATCTTGTTTTCTCCACTCGGTTTGTGTCCCACATTATTTCATTTTAACTTGGTTTATTACCGGTAGTTTTTGTTTTTTTGGAGAACTTGCCATCTGTGTATTTAGGCTGCATTGGTGTCCTGTTTCTTCTCCTGATCATAGACGGACTCCATGATGTTGAGATCAGGGCTCTGCAGGGGTCACACCATCTGTTGCTGGACTCGTTATAGTACTTGAAGATATAGTTCTTTGATTCTTGATGGAGGTTTTGCTTTGTTGTCTTGCCCTAGAAAAAAATAAAATCCGACCCTTTTGAATACTCCTGCATAGTGCTCTATATAAGCAGAAGTTTTGGTAGAAGTTTAAAGATGTGTAGAAATGTTGGAATCGTTTCCAGGAAACATTTCAGTTATCAGTGTTGTCTGAGTCCCTGAAGATGGGGATGTCTGGCTCAAATCATATAAAGTAAGGAGGTCAGAATTTAAGCAGCAAGAGGGTTTATTAATGGGTTAGAGGCAGGGCAGCTGACTCGAGACCTAAAAGTCCCAGGTTCAATCCCCAGTCATTGCACATCTCGTGGTGTCCCTGAGCACACCCTATCCCCAATTGCTTCCTGGGCACCTTCAATAGCTGACCACTGCTCCACCCGAGAGCGGCTGGGTCAAATGCAGAGATGTCGCCATTGTATGGGAACATACAATGATGACAACACATCACACATTATTATTATTAGTAATATTATTTTACATACCGTCATTCAAGTCAGTGGTGGGCAGCGTTAGTCCAAAAAATTAGTTCCGCAATTTCTAAAGTGCTTATTAAGTTATTTAGGTCCGCAATTTCAAAAGCGCTTATGCCTTAGGAAAACTAGCGGAAGCTAATTTTAAAGTGCAAGTTCAATTCAACACTTGGTAGCCAGCAATAAGTTAAGCAATATTTGCACTACACTGCCAACTAGCGGTGCATGAACTCTTATACACCTTCATCCTACCTATAAACGCGAATCACTGGGGATGTCATTTCTTAAAATAGACCTTTCGCTCATGGACTAAAATTTAAAAAGTTGTTGAATGTGTTGAGGATTGCTATTTCGGCTGCTTATTTGTCTTTTTCTTTTGTTTATTGTAGATTTTTCATTAAAAACGCATCGATAATGTAATTTTAAAACTGTTTACTGGAAAACTGAAGCGCTGCAATGCATTATGGGCACATGACGAAAGCAAAGTACGGAGTACAGGAAACATTAACCATTGCCTTCCTGCTACGTAAGCAGACACAGCAGCATTGTGGGAAATGTCTGGAAAATCAGAACCATGACTGATAGCAACAGGAAGAATGGACATATACCTTCTCTCAATGATTGCTGTTAGTTGGGAGGGGAGCTGTAGAATTTATCACGTGCATTGTGATTCATAAAAGTTAAACTTTCCACTGTTCAAGACAATGAATATTGATAGATAATTAGTTATTAGCGGTACTGCATTTTAAATAGAAAAAGCGCAAATCCGCTTATGAATTATAAAAATTTGTAAATCCGTTAAAGCGCAAACAAATTGTTTAGGTCCGCAATTAGCGGATTTGCGCTTTAGCGAACTGGTGCCCACCACTGATTCAAGTTGTTGATTCCACCCCCATCTTCACCTCTGTTGAGCAACGGCTGTTCAGTTTGGCCCCTTCACACTGGAAAATGTCCCCAATGTGTTCTTCTCAACCTATCAGAAGGTGGCTGGATCATAGCAAATATTGGAAAACTTCTCCTCAGTAATGAGGAGAAGAAATCAAATGGTAATGTTGATAATTTGATCTGAAAAGATAAATAGTTTAAAAAGGGGCGAAGGAAGCTTTTTTTTATACATCAAACAAGAAAAAACTCACCAACTACTTTAGAGGAGGAAGCTTAAACTTTCCAAAATCTACGATAAAGAGCTGACTATAATTCCCCATCAGTTTCATTCTAATTTCTAACGTCATGCATTTGACCCAAATGTAGCTCTTGTGGAACAGGCTAATAAAGATCCTAATGACCCTCAGGAGGGAGGGAGAGTAATTTGCATGAGTTCAGCTTGCATAATTGAGGCAGCCTACCACAGTGTTAAAGCTTGGAGCTCCGCTCTCTTCAGTTGGATTGAGAATGCTCAGTTGGATTGAGAATGCTCAAATGAGTAGCAAAACCTCTTCAACAAACAATAAAAATGCCAAACCACTTCAAAATGCAGCTATATAAATAGCATGATGCTAACACAGGGGTATGACATTTGCATTAAGTTGATCCATCACCTTGTCAGGGTCATGGTCACAGTCGAGGCATGAGGGCCAGCATGGCCAGTCCTGTTTTATATTCCCAACTCCTGCCATGTATACACTGGCACCAAGATGATCAACCAACACAACCTTGCTACAGAAGGTTTGTGCATGCTCAAACCTCTCCACGGTTTATTACACATACTAGGTGTACAAATTTGAAGATAAATTAGTCTCAAAAGTAGGTCACACTAGCGTACAACAGGATTTGTATGCATACAAGTTCCACAAATTTGCACAGTGAGTCGCAATTGCATACAACAAGCCTGACAAATGTATAAACTGTTTTTCAACTGTACACGTTTCAAAATGCACAAGTACTAATATTATTTGCATACAGGTTGTCAAATACACTTGAACAAATTACCTGATGTAGACGAATCCGTCAACACGAGTGCACGGCACGCACCAGCTTTCCTGTGAATGTGACTTTTGAGACTTTCTTGCCACTCCAGATTCACAAAGGTAATGCTGCGTTCAAGACTGGTGAAAAGCTGGGACATCTGAGCCTTACCAGATTTACAGAGTTATTGGGAAAAGACACATTTCTAACTTGGTGCACTATAGCTCATAACCCTTTTAACAAAATACATACATTATTATTCTTACACACTGAGTAGGTTATACTCAGTGTGGTAAATCTACCAGGAAATGTACATGCAGTACTATACAGTATATTTACTAGTAGTGTGTTCCATAAGAAGAATAACCCACCAACTGTGAGTAGTTTATTTCAAATGTACAGTCCACACAAAAAATATGGGAAATTATATTTTTCCGGTAGTTTTTCCACAAAAAGAAAATTGTTGTAGACTAGCTGAAATAAACATCCCACAACGGGTCGTCATCCATTGTGAAGGGGCCTAACTCTGTATCTTATTCTGCGCCACATATGCAGGCCATGATGAACATAAGTGTTTTTCAGATGACTAAGTGTAGTCTGAAAAGGTACATCTGCTTCACAGCTTCCTCCAAATCATCCTTTCATACACACTTCAACACATTTTTTCAGTTTTGTAAAGTGCCACTCAAGAAGTATTTCTGACAAAACAATGAAGACAAACCACCATATATCTATTTTTTTTTTACTATTATTTTTTAGTAGATGTGTCAGGAAGGTGCACACATTTACAAAATTTTTAAAAGCCCAGTGAATAATAGAGATGGAGCCTTTTAAATGGTAACCCATCTGATTATGGCTAGAGAAAATTTGTTATGTGTTTGAAATTAAAAAAAAAAAGAAAAAGGAGGAGGACTCAAATGAGCCACATTTAGCCATTTTACTGATGATTAACAAAGCACTTCTTTATTAGATGAAAATTTATTTTCCGTGAATCGGAGGTGTTTCTGATAAAACTCTATTAACAGTTTTAAATATTTCACAAATCCTTTTAAGAACAGGCAGACAGTAGACACAAGTGAAGTTTTCAAGGATGCAAGTTTGAGTTCAGAAAGAGAATATTTAATCAAATAAGTTATTTCTTTTTTGTGTGTGTGGCATTCAAAAAGTTAGTCTAAAAAAATGTGTTCAAGGTTCTCAAAATTATGCTCCCCACTTCACATTTTAAAATACAAATATGAAGAAAAAAAATGTTCAAAAGGAAAAATACAAAGTAAGAAGAATATTCAACAAGCCTGAATGACTGCATGAATGATTTGATGGAGAATAAAGAACGTCATATCTTGCATTAGAAATGGAAATTTAGAATCTTCCTCTTTGACATTGAACAGTCCTGTTAGGAAGTAACTGTTGTAAAAATGAAGTACTAAATCAGTTAAGTACCCATTCATCTTCTCAAGTATCTGGTCTGACTACAATAAAGACCAGATACAATATTTTCTTTTATAGTGGCTTTTGTTGATAATAAATTATTGTTTGCGCTTTTCCTACTTTTCTTGCAATGAAAGCAAATTGTGCAGGAACTCATTAAAAATTATTCACGCATGTTTCACAAGCAGGAGTTTTACTGTCAATACTCAGTTTAGGCTTTTTTTCTTATCATGTCACCTGTAAATTTAATTCTTGATTTAAAATCTCCCTACCTATCAACCTATCAATCTACCTACCTATCAACCTATCCATCATAGGCGTCACAACCATTATATGTGAAGGGGACATCCCCCCCCCCCATTAAAAAAACTTTAATTTGGACACCCCCACACACACACACACACACACATACACACTTTTACTATGAAACATTGGTTCAGTCGGCGCAGTTTCTCTTTCTTCATGAACTAATCCATTCCACTTGATTAATAGGAGAATACTCAAGCCACTGAAACTCCACTCCAGGGTTTCCTGGTTACTTCCAACTCTAAACACAGCAGCACCGTTTCTGTGCGTCTCCTCCGGCCTCTGTAGAAAACGCACACAGGTGGAAGAGGTGAAGAAACACCTCTGTGTTGATCACTCACCAGTTTAGCGAGCTTACTGCGGGCAGTTGTTGACCAGCGGGGTTCATCATAAACATTACATGGTCAGGAGGATGCTTGAGTGGAGCGCTACGTCTGTAGCATCTTAGCTTAGCAGTAACTGATGCAGTGAGACGCTGCAGGTGTAAGAGACACTGTGCGTTCAGGTGCAATAAAGTTGAAATGTCTTAAAACCCCACACCGTATTGTCCTGAAGCTTCGTGAGAAACTTCATTTAAATGAGTAGTGTTAAACACCAGTAAAAAAAGTCCAGTGATGATGTTTTTTATTCCTCTATAAACAAATCGTGCCGACCTGATGTTCTGTATTAAAGTTCACTAAAGTGTCTTAAAACCCACAGCTGAATTTACACTAACTTGGTGAGAAACATGCTTTAAGTGTGTGGAATTTAAGGAAATCTTGGTAAAATGCAACCTATCCATTCACCTACCTACCTACATGTCAACCTAAATATCTACCTACCTACCTACCTGTCAACCCATCTATCCACCTATTTACCTGTCAACCTATCCATTCACCTGCCTACCTGCCTGTCAACCTATCCATTCACCTACCTACCTGCCTATCAACCTACCCACCTACCTACCTCTCTACCTACCTACCTGTCAACCTGTCAACATGTCAACCTATCTACCTACCTACCTCTCAACCTCTCAACCAATCTACCTACCTACCTACCTACCAAACTACCAGTCAACCTATCGATCCATCTACCTACCTACCTACCTACCTACCTACCTACCTACCTACCTACCTACCTACCTACCTACCAGTCAACCTATCGATCCATCTACCTACCTACCTACCAGCCTACCTACCTGCCTACCTACCTACCTACCAGTCAACCTATCGATCCATCTACCTACCTACCTACCTACCTACCTACCTACCTACCAGTCAACCTATCGATCCATCTACCTACCTACCTACCGACCGACTGACCGACCAACCTGTCAACCTATCCATCCATCCATCCATCCATTTATCCAACCAGCATACACCAATCACCCTCAATGAAAGCTTTTGTTTGTCTATGAGGCGAACGCTGGGGCAAAGAAAGATTTCAAAGCACCTGCTGCTGTTCATGAAGGTTAACTAGAAGCTCTAGGCTGAAACAAAATAACATAATCTTTAGACTAAGGCAGGTGTGTCAAACTCACTTACAAAAGGGGTCCAAAATTACAAACTTTTTCAAGCTAAGGGCCGATTTAAGAAACTACATTAACTCAAGTTAGATACCCAACATCTTTTCATGGTTCCAGGTTCCTCAGCAAGAGTTTGATTGGTCTCATTTGATGCTCTCTGTTGTGCTTTCAACGTCATAATACTGTAAAAGATTACTGAAAAAAACTCGAGGTAGAAGTATTTTACGTTTCACATATCATCTTGGGGGCCAGATAAGATGTCAACGAGGGCCACATTTGGCCTCCGGGCCTTGAGTTTGACACAAATGGACTAAGGTGTAATAAGAATGCCAATGCTGTGAGGTCTAAATGATTTACCTCGGGCCTTGGCTGATGGGTTATCCAGAATTGTAGAGAACTTTCCATTTTTATGTCAATGCCACTGATGTCCAGCTTGTTTCTTAACTTAGAAGAACTAGGAGAGAATAGTCATTTATTGTAGTGGTAGAAAAGTACAACCTCTTCGTTCTTCTGCATTCATAAATGGTACTGAATGTATCTTTTTCTTAGTTGAGTGATTCCTGGTTAATGTTGACCACAAGAACACAATGTAATGTTAACTACATCATATTTTTTGTGGCTTCTGGACCATAGAAGAGGATGTTCAGACTAAGTTGAGCATGGAAAACAAGTTTGTTCATTATCTCAGGTACTGTCTGTTAACAGGAATGAAGTTGTGATTTTTTTTTTTACTTTGTAGAGTGATCGCATCCTAGAGTATTTGTATGCCATAGTAACTCATTAAACACTAACTCAAAGAGAAAAACAACAACAATGACTAGACTATGACTAAAGATGATATTTAATATGCTCCACTATTTTCCCGAAGACTGAGTACAGTATTTGTATTTATTTTTCTCTCTCTCGTCAAAGAGGGTCCTGAGTGAAAGCAGCACTTCTTCAGCAATATCAAACTGTACTTCCAGTTCAGGCCAATTGTAGATGCATCACTGGGACATTTCTAAAATTGCTATTCCAAATTTGCAAGGTGGAGCGCTGCCACCGTTAGACAGTTTAGGGAGAGCCACGGTGCGTAAACCGTTTTAGTTCGTCCCCTGCTGTGATGCAATCTGTTACGAGCATCAGTCAAATCACCCTCTCTGTTAGAGGATACGAAAACACAGCCACCAGCCAAGTCAGTAAACTCTGTAAATATTATGAAGGATTCTCCAACCTGCATTTAGACTGAAACACAAAAAAAATTTCTGAGTAAGACAAGGCAGCTTCTACAGAATACAACTAGTGTTGCTTTTATACATAAAAAGCCATGCAATTAGGATGATTTTTTTTTACGCCCAGTGATTATTTCAGAACACCATCTGATAAATTCTTACTACTGAAAACACAAATGGGCTGTGTGTTTCCTAATATTACATTTTCTGTTTTTCTTTTTTAGTTTTTTTTCTCACCCACTTTTTTGTAATTCCTGCCGGAGATGGAAGAATAAAATCTTCAAAATACATTAGTTGTGTAACACACTAGAAAACAAAAGAAACTGTAGTGTAGCCAATGGAATTAGTATTTATCAGCTCAGCGGTGCATTTATGAATGAGTCTTGTATCCTTTTTTTGTTTGTTTGTTTATTTGTTTAAGTCAGGTCTGCTTTCTCCTCAAATTTAAGTTGTACCATTATTAGTTTCTGGCATTTTAGACCCAGATTTCTGAAAATCCATTTTTTTATTAGTACTACTTTAATTGTCCTACGAATAAAATAATTACATTGAAATGCATCTCTTCAATCCAACATGAACACTGTTACACAGCAGCTGGTAACAGTCCTCATACTGTACATGGTGAACATTTGATCTTCATAGTTAAGTTTTTTTTTTCTCCAATATATTTTTGTTGGCAATCAATAGTCTGATTTCATAACTATATAATTATTTCATGTATTTAAAGCTGGAATTCAGGCAGATGTTATTTTCATACTTGATATAACATAAACGTTTGCCTTTGCCTTTGCCTGGAACGTACCTCAGATAGTTTTAGGCTTATGTGTTTAGTTTTAGACTTAAAAAATGTGTTTGGCTTATCTCAAAGAAACTAAAAAGCCATTCTGTGTCAAATTTAATCCAGCACAGTCAAAATATTTCAGACCAAACAGTAAATTAGGCAAACATGCTTTCCAACTGTCCAGTCATTAGCATCGCCACACATGTAATGTAAGGTATACTGCAGCTTATGTATGAATCTGACTGAATATCCCCAGTTGCAGAGCGTAAAGGTGGAATTGGAAATACCCTGCATCGGTTTGTTTGTCTCTGATTGTTGCGAGCACGATAACTTGAAACATATGTGAGGTACCAACTTTCATTTTGGTGCGTGGCTACATCCAGGCGTAAAAAAGTTTCCTTCAAAAAACTGGGTTGCCAGGTCAAAATCCAAGATAGCTGCCCACCATACATGTCTCCCTGTATAACGAGCATAACTACCGGTAGATAAAAAACTGAGGTATCACCTTTCATTTTAGTGTGTGCCTGCAGCTAGCTGTAAGAAAGGTCACTTTTGATAATTGGGTTGCCATGTCAGGTGACTCAGTTAGTCAGAGCTTTTTCTGTTGCCTCTCAGCGAGAAGGTTGCTTTATCAAGTCCCAGCCAACCCTGTCTTGGTAGAGTTTGCATGTTCTGTCTGTGTATGTGTGGGTTTTCCCCAGCAGACCAAAAACATGCATGTTAGGCTAATTGGTAACTCTAAATTGTCCCTAGGTGTGAGTGAGAGAGTGAGTGAGTGTTTGTCTCGTTTGTCTCTATATGTCCCTGTGATGGACTGGAGACCTGTCCAGGGTGTCCCCCACCTCTCGCACAGTGACAGATGATATGAGCTCCAGTGACACCTGCAACCCGCAAAGGAAGAAGTGGGTAAAGATGATGGACGGGTTGGTTGGTTGGTTGGTTGATTACATCAGCGTACCACTTGTTGTACACCTAAAACTTTTCATCTGGGCCCCTTCACACTGGATGATGACTCCATCAAACTACTTGTTCTATTGGAATATGGCTCATTTGCAGCAAATGTGGAAAATCCTTGTTTAGTTTGAAGGCAACCATGATGTTGGAGCCCACAAAATTTGTGTTCCTCATCTGGCTGATGTTTTAGATTGTAGCAGGTTTATCATCCGATTTCAATGGAGCCTAATTAAACTGGAAACTGTCTTGACTTTGGTCTCTAGCAAATTCAATAGTACATTTGAGCCACCATTTCTCCCGTTGTGCTAAACAGTTCTCACTTGTAAATGAGTCTTAGAGGCTCAATGTGATTTATCTGTATAAATAAAGATGTCTATGTTTTAGTATATTGTCACAATACCTTTAAAGATAAAGTTCAGAGTTAAAAAGTAAAAATAATTTCAAAACAACAGAAACATTCCACAATATATCTGCAGTTTAAATTCCTTTTAATGAGATACCAAAGACAGCTGGATTTTTTTGTTGATCGTATGTAGATGAGAGAAGCACTGTCAGTTAGTTGTGTATGGCCCAAAAGGCGGGAAACTTCATACACATTTCTCCTTTATTAAAAAAAAAAAAGTTTTCTCCCCCATAACAAAATAAAATCAGTCATGAGTATCAGAGGAGTGCCACCCCTCGTTCTGTTTCTCAATCTCGTTGCCTACAAGTCATACACTGACAAAAAAAGTTGATTTTATTTTAAGGTAAAGCAGTTTGGAAACAAGCACATTCAGCAAGCTGCAAGTGTTAGCATCCATCCATTATCTTTACTCGCTAAGATGGTGTAGTGGCAGGGCTTTTGACTTGGAACCCGAAGGTCGCGGGTTCGCGTCCCGGCCACTACACACCTTGGGGTGTCTATGAGTGCACATCTATTTCTCCAGCTCCCCGGGCGCTTTCGGGCTGCTCACTGCACCACCTGGTAGGTGGTTGGGTTAAATGCAGAGACGAATTTCGTCTGTGTATGGGAAACATACGCAGATGACAGGAAAAGACATTATTATTATTATTATTATTCCTTTTCGGGTCACGGGGGGTCACTGGTGCCCATATCCAGCCATCACTATGCAAGAGGCGGGTGACATCCTGGATAGGTCTCCAGTCCATCACAGGGACACAGAGACAAACAAGACAAACAACCATTCACTCTCTCACTCACATCTAGGGACAATTTAGAGTTACCAATCAGCCTAACATGCGTGTTTTTGGTCATGCACGAAGAGAACATGCAAAGTCCACCAGGATTTGAACCGATGACCTGCTCGCAGAGAAGCAGCAACTCTACCAACTGTGCCACAATGTCATCCCAAATGTTAGCACATTTCTGCTAAAATAAAAAAAACTATGCAGGCTCACTATAACTTAGCTAGTTATTGAATTAGCTTGTCAGGCAAGCTAAAGTGACTTTACAACAAGCAAATAACTGAAAGGTACTTGAGTACCATGTTTAATAACATGTAATCTAAGCTGACTAAATTTTTAAATGTACAGTATACAGTTTTCAAGTAGGGTGGCACGGTGGCTCAGTTGGTAGAGCTGTTGCCTCTTAGTGAGAAGGTCGCTGCATTGAATTCCAGCTGGGGGCCATTCTGAGTATTGCCACTCTTTCTGATGTTCTCTCCGTGCATGCAAAGTACTCCGGTTTCCTCCCAAAGATAAAAAGCACGTATGTTAAGGCTCCCACAGACTCGGGCGTACCATGAGCCACGTGGACACTACGTGCACTGTCCGCAGAAACTTGAGACTTCATACTCAAGCGTACACCCTGATGGGCTGCAGCCCAGCTCCACAGGCAAGGGGCGTTTATCTTTGGGACAAATTGAGGTTGCCAATTGGTCATTTGCTGACACGCCTACTGGACTGATTGACAGTTTGCAAAAAACAAACAAATCGAGAGTTGGCAGCGCAGCGGCTGCAGTGTTATGTGTTTATATGTTGTTAATAAAAAGTTATAAAAAACAAAACAAAACAAGCAGCGCCGGCCCTGCAGCCCACACATCAGATCAGCCCACCAGGAAATCTCCAGACTCTCTTGCAGCCACACTGGACCTGATTTTAATTCTCCTGTGACAAATTCCTTCATTTCTCACCATTTCAGTCACAGTGTCAATTAGGGCTTTAACAGAGTACCCGATTAATCGACAGATCGAGTCCTATAACTTCTATCGAGGTCTTTTTGTCCCTCTCGAGTACTCGTAGTGACGTCATCGCATTGCACTGACGTCATTACGTCACATGTCACAAGATCCGCACCGAGCGCGGGCTAGTTAGACACGACAAAATGGATTCCTCTGTGCGGACGGATGTTATGGAGCAGGCCCAGTCTAGTCAAAAAGGTAAAACAGTTTATAATTTCATAAAATGCCCTACTCATTGAATCAACTTCCTGTTGATTTTAGTTTCTCTGACCACCGTAGATTGTGACAGGAGGGGGTGGTGTTGCATTGCAGGTCACATATAACACGGGGTCCAATGACCGAACCAGCTTCCTCTCCTCTGACTTGTTTCACAAACAAAAAGCAACAAATATTCATCTCTAAACCTATTAAAAACCTATAAACATA
>JBBPBX010018676.1:10167-45321 GCA_038048925.1 Garcialebias charrua | reverse complement strand
GGATATTTGCTAACAGAGACACAAGCGATTACAGGATTGCTCACCTTTTATGCCGGCGAGCGATAATCATAAACCCATCCAACGTTGCTTTAATAAGCAACCCTCGAGTTTACAGGCAATAAATTCGGTCCACGTGAGTTTGTTGCCATGGTTACCTGCACTGGAAGATGTCCACTGGTCTCCAAACTCTCAGGAGTAATCCTTCACATTTATCAGAATTTCTTTTTTTTAACGAGAGCTTTATCCGTTTAATAAACACAGATATAAAGGTGCTTTAATCAAAATCTGTCTTTCATGAGTTGCAGATATAAACAGCCAGTTTTTTCTTCTTCGATTGTAAATGTTTTAGATATAAAACCATTAAACAAATCACCATTACTGACCCGTACACTCAGGTAAAGATTGAATCCTGAGTAATCGAAAGACCCGGCTGGGTGGATAAAAAGCATCAGAATATGAATAATTTGTCGATGCCTTGAATGTTGCATGCAGTTTGCTGCCAGGAGGTCAGGGGCTCCATGGTGATTGGGTTATTTGTCTGTGTCGATGCCTGGCTGGATAATTGTGCAGAAACCACCATCATGATGATGACTCAGAGGTTTGGTGTGGACAGCTGGTGTGATGCTCAGACTCCCTCTGCTGGTCATTTGGGAGCATTGCAATCAAATGTCCGGGTTATAAACTAAGTAAAATTAAGATTTACATCAAATCTTTTCATACAATATAGAATGAGTGGCACAGCTTTGAAAGATTTCAAAACTGTTCAGACCTTGAAGTCATAAAACTTTGTATAAATTAGATGTTTTAATAAATAAAAAAATCTTATTGTCCATCTTTGGTTTTTGTCAGCTCTCCGTCGGGATCAGACCCCTTCAGTTCGACCCAAGTCCACAGCTGGTTCCGCAGGAAGTCCGTCCATCACCGTCTACCGGGCACCCAGCGCAGCAACTACGACCTGCGGGAACGGATCTGCATCGGCAGCATGACCGCTCTGGAGACCGCCGTCTACCAGCAGGTGCCCACCGACGAGGCCGAGGCCCAGATGTTGGTCAGCGCCGACCTGGACGACATGAAAAGTAAGAAAACGACGAAAAACTTGGCGTTTTAAAATCTGCCCATTTAAAAAATCTGGTTACTGAAAGCTCATCATTTCAGAAAAATCAGAAACTATAGAAGTATTTAAACATTTGCTGTGGCTGTTAATGTTGACCGTCTGTTAACCTGGAGACGCTGTAAATAAACTGCAAAAACACAAACCAAACAACTCAGAGCAGCATGAACTTTCTTAACTCAGAACACAGTTTCTTTGCCTCCGGACGTCTTTTATGACGAATAAACTGATCCTTGTCCTCTTTTTTTATTTATTTATCCTTTTGCATTTATTCTGTTTATTATTTATCTGAGGTGTTTAAAATGATTTAATGCAAAAACCAAGAAAACTACGGAGCCCGTCAGGTGACATGGTAGGAAATAAAATTATCATGTGGCCACGTGATAATTTCGCGTTCCCACGCAATAGTTATCACGTGGGAACGAGATAATTATTACGTGGCCACGTGATAACGTATTTGAGGTTCATGCAGGAGTTTGTGACTTGGCGCTATATAAATAAACTGAATTAAATTGAATTTGAAATCAGCCTTAAATATAAGGATATCCAGTGTGTGCTGCAGTGGTAACATTAGTTTTACGTTGTATGTTTCACGTTCATGCTCCGTGGATTCATCTGTCACTTCCTCCTTTGAGCCGACAGCACCTGCTCAGTCTGTCCCTCTGAGGAGCGGTGGTTCGCTTAGGGACCGTCAACAAATTACTGTATTTTCAGAGTATTTGTCAAAGCAGCACCATGTATCATAAATACAGTTTCTCAGTATTCTGCATGTTAATAAATCATGAATTTTCTCACCATTTAAAATCCAGAAGAACAAGGTGGCACTTGTGTTTCAAAAGTACTGTAACGTTCTTTTAAAGCATCCAAGTTCATGCTCAATCCATATACAAAATACAATAATGGTCAGTCAGGTCATCTGGACAATTTCTTTTTTGTGGAAAGATGTTTCACCCTCTATTTGGAGGGCTTTATCAATCACCAGCAAAACCAGCAAACTGGTTGGTCCACTAAAGGAGTTTAGTGTTTAGTGGGGAAAACATCCTGATGCATGTTCAGTAATCCATGTAGAAAAATCTAAAAAAGTCAAGTATGTTCCTCTGAACATTCAAAAACAAAACAAAACAAATGTGTAGAAAAAATTTGTCTTTCATCCCATATACTTCTTCAGTCTGATGCTGTATTCAGTTCAGTCTTAGAACCTTCTCATAATGGATCGTCCAGTTTGAAATGTTTCTACAATTTTATTTTTTTATTTTTTTGAAAGTCCAGAGGACCAGACTTAACTTTTTTAGTGGAGAAAACAGTTTACTTGGGACTCCTCAGACTGATGAAGCCCTCTGAGAGTGTGTGCTTAGTGTGTTTTTAGTGAACGTTTTTCTTAGTTCACATCTTAGAGCTTAGTACAGATTGAGTGTCAGACAGGCCTCCTCTCTTCCTGTTTTTAAATCTCTTTTAAAAACACACTTTTATTCCGTGGCTTTTAACACGTGATCTTATCTTTTATGGCATTTGGTGCTCTAAGATTCATAACTGGCTGTGATTATTGTACCCACCACTGCCCAGTATTCTAACTGGACATCATTACCTCACACAGACTCTTCCACTGGTACATTTTCATCTTTAAATCACTTCTTGGTCTGCTGCCCTCATACATCTCCTCCTACATGTCTCTGCGTGAGTGCAGTTACAGCGTGCACTCTCAGGAAATGATTACCTGCAGTGTTCCCTCAGTGAGACATGAACTTGTCAAAAAGGCCTTCTCCTACTCCTCTCCTGCTTCATGGAATATCTTACAAAAAGATTTAAAGCTCTCGGTCTTGACTTCTCTAAATGGGTTTAAGAATCTGTTGGAATCCTGGCAAAAACCAATGCAGACATGTTCCTGTTACTGTTACTGTTACTGATTTTCTACATCTACTTTATAATGTTTTGTTACTTTAATATTTTGTTTTAATTTGTTTAAAAAATCTGTATTTCTCCTTTACGTTTGTCTATTGTTGATTGTTTAAGGAAATTTCTACTGTTGCTGTTGTCATCATTCTTTAGTTTGTAGCAGGTCGCTCTTGTAAATGAGTCCTCGAGGCTCAATGAGATTAACCTGACGAAATAAAGGTTGAATGAATTTTAACACACCTGCAGTAAGACTGGTATATGTATTTTTTATTTTTGTATGCTTTGTATGTTTTTTATCGTTTTAATTAACTTGTCTTTTGTGTTATTGTACAGCACTTTGGTTAACCCTATGGTTTTTAAAATGTGCTATAGAAATAAAGTTGATTGATTGATTTTCTTTTACACAGATTTTAATACTTTTGTTGGATGTAACTGGGACCCTGTGTACACAATTTTGTTCCACCACATGTGGTGGAATGACAAATAATCTTGAATCTTTGAATCCTTCAATGAACTTGGATGCTTTAAAAGAACGTTACAGTACTTTTGAAACACAAGTGCCATCTTGTTCTTCTGGATTTTAAATGGTGAGAAAATTCACGATTTATTAACATGCAGAATACTGAGAAACTGTATTTATGATACATGGTGCTGCTTTGACAAATACTCTGAAAATACAGTAATTTGTTGACGGTCCCTAAGCGAACCACCGCTCCTCAGAGGGACAGACTGAGCAGGTGCTGCCTCTGCTCAAAGGAGGAAGTGACAGATGAATCCACGGAGCATGAACGTGAAACATACAACGTAAAACTAATGTTACAGCACACACTGGATATCCTTATATTTAAGGCTGATTTCAAAATTCAATTTAATTCAGTTTATTTATATAGCGCCAAGTCACAAACTCCTGCATGAACCTCAAATACGTTATCACGTGGCCACGTAATAATTATCTCGTTCCCACGTGATAACTATTGCGTGGGAATGCGAAATTATCACGTGGCCACATGATAATTTTATTTCCTACCATGTCACCTGCGGGCTCCGTAGAAAACACAATCAGGATGGCGAAATTTTTGAAAGTAAAGAGAATTAAAGAAGTAAAATTCACCCAGCAAGAACAAAAACACCATGGCTAAATACAGTATGTTGTTCTAAAGAAAATCCTTGCGTTCAGCTCCCTCTGCTGGATATTAAAAGGATTACAGCTCGGTGTCAAACCCTGTTACTACAACCATCTGCCCATTTTCTTAAGCCGTTTTTCTTTTTTTGCTCACAGGGGCTCTGCAATTTATACAGTCTAGCAGGGGCGCAACTACATATTTTTGAGGTGGATGCGAAAACATCAACGGCGCCCCCCCCCCCCTTTTTTTAACCTGCCACCTCATACTGTACAGCTTTCCTCCCTTAGTCATGCACTTAGAAAATACAGTAGCAATATTACAGATTTTTTTTATGTTACATATTATATCAGGTGATCATTCCAATCATAAACAAATAATAAGTTTAATAAAGTACAACTATATAGCAGTAGTGGTAATCAGTGCTCAATATTTTATGTAGCGAAAATATGAAATCTTAACAGCCTGGAGTCCATGTCAGTGTTTTAACATTTATGACATTTAAACTGTTACTTTCCGTGAAAGAAGACAATGAAAGATGGTCATCAGAAATTCAAACCATCATGGTATACAGTATAGGTTTTTGTTGCCTCCCTAATGTAATTATTCCTACCTGATGTCATCACTTGTCTCCTCTATCACTGACCTCGTGTCTGTCTCCTTCACCCTTTGTCTGTGGCATTCTGCACTAAGTCATATGGTCAAAAAAGCATTATATATTAGTTGTAAAAATTACAGATCTTAATACAGTTTAAAAAAATAATGTTTACACGTTATTGCTTGGGCTTAAGTAGCTGTTCCCTCACTTCCACCTGCATTAGACCAACCTGTTGCCTTCCCCAGTCTGTCCTGATTCCTCTGTCATCTTCTCTTCCTTCTCTCCATCCTCACAGCTGAATGACATTAATTTTGTGTTAAGTAGGTTTAAAAATACAGCAGTCAAACCACAATAGAAATGAAACTTTAATTTAAATGATCTCCTTGTTGGATAACAGTTACTGACTGGACATTTCATCTGATCTGACTTACCAGATACATCACAACACACACCACTGTAGTGATATTAAATAAGACATTTAAACTCAAGTGTCCCTCTGCCAAAAAGGTTGGTAACATGGGTCACCAACCTTTTTGAGTCTCAGGGCTATAGTGACACTGAGGACTAATTTGTCTGATACACACATAAAGTTTTACAACTCATCTTTAGTTAAAGAATCAATAATAAATAATGTACATATGAGTGAATAAATTGCAGCTCTGCATTGGAACATAAATGGGAACTGCCACCACAACAGTTTAGCTTTCCTGTGTTGTTTTCTGAGTTTTATTTAGGTCATTCTTACACTTAGTGTGTGGATGTGTGTGTGACACTATCAAATATTCATAAAAATATTAAACAAATCACGTCTATAGGGGAGGCATCGTTTATTTAACAGACAAATATGGTACGATTCCTATATTAGGCTAGCTTTAGCTAACCTGAATATTTACAAGCCTCCTGTCCTGCTCATATACACTGACTGTACTTACCTAATATCTTTTAACCACATTGAAAGGCTTTTTTTCCATCCTGCCAACAACTTCCTTCTCCCTTTTTCTGTTTTGCGCCCTGGAAAGTTTTTTTCTGCTGCTCCAGTGCACGAGTGAAAAAAATAAAATAAATAAATAACGCGCCTGTGGGCGCGTGTTCACACTCACAGCACCTGTGTGTGAAGGGAGAGCAGAGAGACAGGAGGAGGGAGGTGAGGGAGCAGGGGGGGCGCCTAATCAGTGCTGTTCCTGTTATTGTCATTTCATGCAGTTAAAGAAAATGCCTGCTAGAAAAACGTTTTTTTCTAGAGACGCTTTTGACGCCCCTTAAGTCCAGCGCCCCCATGCGGTGCATCCACGGCATAGCGCCCATTTGCGCCACTGCAGTCTAGAACAAGGGTCTGCAACCTGCGGCTCTGGAGCCACATGTGGCTCTTTGGTCCCTCTACAGCAGCTCTTTCAAGCTTTGACCAAAACTGAAATAAAACTGAATTTCATTGGTTTTTATAACAACGAAAAGGGCTAGTTTTAGCAGTTTTCCTGTGATTAATTTAGCAAATACTGTATATGAATACTAGCAATAGGAGTAAAACATACTCACTTTCACTTTATGCTTTATTTCTTCAAAGTAAGGCATGCAAATTTTCTACAATTTAAAAAAAAATCACATAAAAATGCATAGTTTATTGTTTTAGTTTTTAGAAACTAGGCAAAAACTATATTACTTTTTCCTTCTTTACAAGAATCTCATCTTTTATTTTGTATTAGAGTGTAAAAATATCAATATATGTTAAAAATCATGATATATTTTTAGTTTTCTAAAATCACCCGATCTTAGTCCAGAAAAGTGTCCTCCAACAAACTTAAAGTGGTCTGTGTGCCACCAGTTGAGAATCCCAGTTGTAGCAGGTATTGTGGCTCCGGACACGTTTAATTTAGTGAACAAAGGGGCAGAAATGGCTCTTTTGATTGTGAAGGTTGCAGACCCCTGGTCTAGAAAATTATTTAAATGTAAACTTAAATACTTTTATTGACATCTACTATTCCACAGACAAGTTAAAGCAACACAAGCATTATTTATTATAACCACACACTTTTTTTTTTTTTTTTACAAAGTACTTCAATACATATATGTAGTTATGGCACGTCGGACGTTGTTAATGTGTTTATGAAGCAGTCACTCTATTGCAATCCGTTTTTCTTCAGTACATTTTTCAGAGTTTCTCGTCCCGCAGTTTTCAAACTTTTTCAACAAATCATAAATCAAAACGTTCGGCTCTTTCAAGACGATCCTGCCATGAATTTTAGTATAGGTGCAGTTTTAGCTTTTTGAAATATTTAGCCTTTTCTGACATTTTTTTCCTCATAGAAAATGAACTGAGCTCATTTTACATCCTTCAAATCTTTAGATCTGTTTAAAACCTTTTGCTGCTCCTTTCACATTTTGTTCTGCTTCAGCTTCTTTCAGCTTCCTTGTGCAAATTTAAACTTTTTTCATCTACTTTGAGCTGATCTTTCAGCTATTTTGCGCTCCTTTCAGATTTTTCTGCTACTTAATTAAAAACTACAGTATTTCAGACGCACATGGTCCATAGTAAACAAAACAAAAAACACACCAACAAGACACTAACTACAACCTTTTTGAGTTTCTTCTAACTTCTTTCAGCTCGTTATGCTCCTTTCTGCATATTTATGTAACTTTCAGTTTTTTGCCATAGTTCAGCTACTATATAGCTGTTTTATGCTAATTAAGGCTTTTTCATATTTTTTGCACTCGTTTAAACATTTTCAGCCTAATTCAGCAAAAATGTGCTCTCTCCACTTGTGCAATTTCAGCTTTTTTCTGCCTTTTTAGCTACTTTTCAGTAGGTTTTTTTGTTGCTAATTTCAGCTTTTTTCAGATAATTTCCACTTTTTTGTGCTAATTTTTGCTTCTTTCAGCCTAATTGGGCAAACATGTTCTTTCTGCTTTCTTCTGCTAATTTAATCTTATTCTACCTTTTCAGCTAGCTTTTTAGAAAAGTTTAGATAATTTCTGCTGTTTTTAGATAAATTCAAGTTTTTCTAGGTAATTCCTGCTACTTTCAAATTAACTTATTTCTGCTAATTTCAACTTGTTATGCTCCTTTCAGCATTTTGCAACATTTTTTATTTATTTTTGCTATTTCAGCTACTTTTAGCTATTTTCTGCTAAATTTAACTTTTCGGGTAATTACACTTTTTTTAAAAAGCTCATTTCAACTTTTTCCAATTTCTTCTCATGTTGTAATCTTCTTTTTGCCTTTTCGACTACTTTTTAGATGTTTTGCTAATTTTAGCTTATTTTAGCTGATATCCTCATTTTGTTCTCATTTCTGCCTATATAAATGTAACTCAGCAACTATGTGCTATTTCTGCTTTCTTCTGCTAATTTAGGCTTGTTCTCTTTCAGCTCCATTTCAGCAGTTTTTCAGAGTTCTGCAATAAACGTTCATGCTGCATTTTCAAAGGAAATGCAAGTTCTCTAGTTGATGCATGTTTTAGTGGATACAATAAATCATCTTCCACTTGGGGAGAAAAGTATTTCTGATGTATTTTAATAGATATCTAATGTAATTTCAGAGGAAACCTCAGATTTTCAGCTGACATTTAAACAGTTGAGTGTTCAGAGAAAACACTTTTGTGGCGTCGGCGAGCCATTAATTAACAGCGGCTGCAGTCAATTGCCCTTGAATGTTGACCTTGCCTCTGGCCCTCTCCGAACAGAGGACACATCGACTGTTCGGGAGCCATCTGCTCACACAGAAACGAGCCGATGGATCTGTGATTCACATCGGACGGCCCTAAAATGCATTCCAGGTGAACATTTAGAACAACAGCCACTGGAAGTTAATTAGAGCAAACATAAAAATGTCACTTCTATCGACATTGAGCCAAAAGTTGATGGGAACACAGACGACAACATGTATTTGAAAAATGTACATGATCGTAGCAGGCAACTTGCATTCCTTAAAGTAATACATTTAAACTTGAAGTGCACTCACATTTAAAAACATCTGCAGTACTTCCTTCTTTTAAAATGACAATTAATAAAGATGTTGATTGGGGCAAATTATTTTCTGTTACATCAATCAATTGTAAAAATGTTGTAAATCCGTTGATAAAAATCTGGTGAATTAGCAAACTGGAACCTGACGGGTGGAAGAAACCAAGAAGAACAAACCAGAATAAACACTAAACCTAATTATCTGGAGGAAAAAAGAAAACTTAAAGTTGTAGTGAAGTCGAAATGTCTTTAAACGCCTCTAACCTGTCAGCTGGATGTCTTCTAAATAGTACTAACTGTCAATGTCAATGTATTTATATAGCACGTAAAAACAACAAAAGCTGACCAAAGTGCTTTACAGTTAAGACGGATAAAAATAAAAATAAAAAAAGAGTAAAAATGCATCTAGTGCCACTAAAAAACATAATAAAGTTAACAATAATACAACAACAATATAATCAACTCAAAATTTGTTCTCAGACTCTGCGTGGATCAAATACCAAGTAAAACAGATGAGTCTTGAGCAAAGATTTAAAACTCTCAACAGTCTGAGCGGTCTTTAAATTCTCGGGTAAACTGTTCCACAGTTTTGGAGCAGCAACCGCAAAAGCCCGATCACCTCTGGATTTCAGTTTGGATCTGAGGTGTAGATGTTAATAAGATCCAATAAATATGACGGGGTCAGCCTTTTAAGACTTTAAAAACAAGCAATAAAATCTTAAAATAAACCCAGAAGTAGACAGGGAGCCAGTGGAGAGAAGCCAGGACAGGGGTTATGTGTTCATATTTTTTTAGTTGCTGTTAAAAGACGAGCTGCTGCGTTCTGGACAGATTGTAAATGATGCAAAGATGATTTGTCTAAAACCAACATACAATGAATTACAGTAGTCCAAATGAGAGGTAATAAAACAGTGAATCACCTTTTCAAGATCTTTGAAAGAGAGACAAGACTTCACCTTGGCAATGAGTCTTAGTTGGAAGAAACTGGATTTAACAACCGCATTTATCTGTTTGTCTAATTTAAAAAGCCCTATCAAACATAACTCCCAGATTCCTGACATTGGAGTGACTGTATGAAGCCAAGGGGCCAAGAACATTAAGAGGATTACAATTACCAAAGCTGATGACTTCCGTTTTATTTTCATCTAAATCCAGAAAATTTAGTTTTAACCAGACTTTAATGCCGTTTAGACAGTTCAAGGGTGGATCCAGTGAAGTGACCCTGTCTGACTCAATCGGAAGATATAACTGGATATCATCAGCAAAGCAATGAAAAGGGATGTTGTGTTTTCTAAAAAAAAAAAAAATTAAAAAAGGACCCCAAAGGAAACATGCAAAGTTTAAAAAGCAGTGGACCTAAAATAGAACCTTGAGGGACTCCACAGATCAGAGGAGTTGGAGATGAAGAACATTTCTCTGAGAGAACAGAACAACTCCTGTCAATCAGGTAGGATCTAAACCAGGATAAAACCGTTGTGACAACAAGATGTTGTGGTCCACAGTATCAAAGGCAGCAGAAAGGTCTAAAAGCACTAAAACAGCAGAGCTTCCTGCATCAACAGTTAAAAGAAGGTCATTAAAAACTCTTAAAAGGGCTGTCTCTGTGCTGCGGCCTGATTTAAAACCTGACTGGACTTTTTCACCAAAGTTGTTGGCTGTTAAAAACCTCTTAAGTTGATTAAAAACAACTTTCTCTAAACTGTTTGACAGAAAAGGCAGTTTAGAAATAGGTCTGTAATTTAAGAGCAGTGTTGTGTCTACGTTGTTCTTCTTAGGCTGCACCACAGCACGTTTAAAAGAAGCTGGAACGCAGCCTGGTGACAGGGACAACTGGTGTTGAGAAAAGAGAGCCATAATAATTAAACTGGAGCGAGAGTGTTTTTGTGTGTTTGTCAAAGTTTTTTTATTGTCATTCTCATCACATGTGGCACATGTGATGGAACGAAATTGTGTACACGGGTTTGTGTTTGTGGTTTCATACTCAGAATCCTTATTCAGTAAACTGGCATTTGCAGCACTGCATCATGGGAGAACATTTAATTTTAATTTTAAAGAACTTCAAGCGAAATATTTTCTTGTCAAGCAAAACAGAAAAAAAAGGATGTTTTTCCATCAAGAGGAATCCCATCAGGAATCCTTTAAAATCTCATACTTCAGCTTCCTTTGAGCAACACAATCTGTCCATCTGTCCATCTGTTTGTCCACGTCCTCCTTGTCTAAGGTTGCGTCACGGGTAGCAGGTCTGGGAGGGCTCCCTCCAGCTCCAGATTCCAAAGTGTTCCGAATCGCTTCAACAAATCCAGCTGGATCTTCTTTCTTGATTGGCCAGTAGTCGTCCTGATCAGACACCAGGACCACCTCATTGGACACCTATCAAGTCAAAGTCAACTTTATTGTCAGAACTGCAATATGTACAGGACATACACAGGATTGAAATCGCGTTTCTCTCAGTCCCTCGGTGCAACAGTAACCATCTAAACACTAAAACACTGAAACATTTAATAAACATAAGCATAAAATAGTAAACGTGTAACACTGTCCTGAGTTTTTCATAGTAGTATAAAAGTATGAAAATCTACACCAACACTAAAACTAAAACACTAAACATTTAATGAACATAAGCATAGAATGAAATAATAAAAGTGTGATACTGTCCTGAGTTTTTGCATAGTAGTATAAAAAAAGTATAAAAAGTATAACTATAAAATAAACTAAAGGTTCTAGCATTGACATTTGCAAAGAGTGGCAAAGCAGCATATGAGTTAATGTACACAGTATATGTATGAGGTAGTAGTTGATGTTGGTATAGAGGCAAAAGTGGCATATGCATAAGGCACATTGGGCATCCTTAAATAAGGCTGGTCAGAGAATACTGTATATGTATCAGCAGTGGTGTAGGTATAAAAGTAGTGTAAATGTAAACAGTAGTAATACATGTAAACTGTAGTAATAAATGTAAACAGTATTAATAAATGTAAACATTGAATGTAAACAGTAGTATGTAAACAGTGAATGTAAACAGTAGTATGACTCCTACATGTCTTTGCGTGAGTGCAGCTACAGTGTGCGCTCTCAGGACATGATTACCTGCAGTGTTCCGTCAGTGAGGACTGAACTTGGAAAAAGGGCCTTCTCCTACTCCGCTCCTGCTTCATGGAATATCTTACAAAAAGATCTGAAGCTCTCGACCTTGACTTCTCTAAATGGTTTTCAGAATCTGTTGGAATCCTGGCAAAAACCAATGCAGATTTGTTCCTGTCTTTGATTTTATACGTCTACCTTATAATGTTTTGCTAGTTTTTTGATACTTTGTTAAAAGGAGGAATGTGTATATATGTATGTATATATATATATATATATATATATATATATATATGTATGTATATATATGTATATATATATGTGTGTATGTATATATATATTTTTTTTTTCTCTCTCTTCTTTTGTTTTCTATTGTTTATTGTTTGATTGTTTATTGTTTAAGGAAATTCTACCATTGCTGTTCATTGTTCTTTAGTTTTAGCAGGTCGCTTTCGTAAATGAGCCCATGAGGTTCAAAAGATTTACCTGACTAAATAAAGGTTGAATGAATGAATGAACTATAGGCAGTATGTAATACAAACATTAGTGCAAATATGAGAAGTAGTGCAAACTGAATGAGCACATGACCGAGAGTTTAGTGAATAACCCGTTTGATGACACAGAGTCCAGTGTTAAAATCTTTGTGTTGTGTGGTAATGTGTGAGAAAGTTTTAGTGTTAAGGCAGTTCAAATGGGAGGGGGGCAGAGCAGGCAGAGTGTTTAGCATCCTGACTGCCTGATGAACAGAGCTGTCTCTCAGTCTGCTGGTTCGAGCCTGGAGACTCCTCAGTCTCCTCCCTGATGGCAGCAGTCTGAAGCAGCTGTGTAGTGGGTGTGTGGGATCACCTGCCATGCAGAGGGCTTTCCGAGTGAGGCGGTTGCTGTGTAAGTCCTGCAGTGAGGGGAAGGAGGTGCCGACGATCTTCTCAGCTGCTCTCACGATGCGCTGGAGGCTCTTGCGGCAGGATGCAGTACATGCACCAAACCACACAGTGATGCAGCTGGTCAGGACACTTTCTATGGCACCTCTGTAGAAGGTGCACATGATGGGGGTTGAAGCTCCAGCCCTTTTCAGCTTGCGGAGAAAGTAGAGACGCTGGTGAGCCTTCTTTGCCAGTGCTGCAGTGTTCCTGCTCCAGGACAGGTCCTTTGAGACGTGCACTCCCAGGAACTTGGTGCTGTCCACTCTCTCCACTGCGGTGCTGTTGATGGTCAGAGGGGCATGTTGGGCATCCCTCTTCCTGAAGTCCACAACAATCTCCTTTGTCTTCTCCACGTTGAGAGTGAGATTGTTGTGTCCGCACCACAAGGCCAGGCGGCTCACCTCGTTCCTGTAGTCCGTCTCATCGTTGTTGCTGATGAGACCTACCACTGTTGTGTCATCCGCAAACTTGATGAAGTGGTTGGAGCTGTATGATGGTGTGCAGTCGTGTGTTAGCAGGGTGAATAGAAGGGGGCTCAGCACACATCCTTGTGGGGCCCCTGTGTTCAATGTGATGGTGCTAGATGTGTTACTCCCGACCCGTACTGTCTGTGGTCTCCCGGTCAGGAAGTCTAGCAGCCAGTTACACATTGAGGTGTTTGTCTGCACAGAGGAGGAGGAGCTACACTCCAAAGGAGGAAGCTCCTGATTCTGATCAGATTCTTGTATCCAGGATCATTTTCTCATCCAAATGTCATGGTCTTGAATGAGGGTGGTAACGTCAACGGAGCAGTAAACCTTCTACAATACGACTGACCGGAGCAATGCCCTCGTTACTGCAGATGATGATGTTTGTAGTGATAAAGAAGGAGTTTGAAAAAATACAAATTTGGTTTAAACGAAATAAGTTATCATTGAATATTGATAAAACCAATTTTATGATATTTAGTTTAAAAAAATAACTTTGTATTTTTCCTTTGAAATTGATGGTATTAAGACATGTAGAGTAAATGAGGTTAAGTTGGGTGTAATTATTGATGACAGACTATCTTGGAAACAGCATATATCTGTTGTTAAAACTAAAGTATCTAAATCAATTGCAGTATTGTATGGAGTAAGGGATTTGTTAAATAATGCTTTACACTTGCTTTATAACACGATTATAGTTCCGCATTTAACTTATTGTGTAAATGTTTGGTGTACAGCATGTAAGACAACAACTAAGCCTATTTTTATTTTGCAAAAAAGAGCTGTAAGAATTGTAATGAGGAAATCTTATTGTCATCCTTCTGATACTCTATTTTGTAAATTGAAATTACTTAAAGGGGACCAAATATTCAAAATTCACTTTTTAATGTTTTTTTAACTCTACTTTGGGTATGTACTTCTTAAAAAAACAGTCCTAGGACCAAAAAAATGCAACCAGTGGTATATTTACTCTAAGTATATTTATTTTTATGTTTATGTTTATGTTTATTAAATTTGTTCATTTTTTTTTTACAAAAGAAACAATACAAGACAATCCCATAAATGATAATGTACAAAATATAAAAAAATGAAAGGTAGCAGAAAGAAGAATAAATCTTATTATATCTGCCCCTTTTTTCCAACAATCAGATTAAACAATAATAATCTTCAACCAACAGTACAAAATGACTAACTCTTTCTAATTTTCTAACTAATACAATACACATTACGCTATTTCATATATATTTTTTAACACATTCGTTTTGATCATTTTCTTAAATGTAAACATTGACTTGGCATTTTTAACTACATTCTCCAAGCCATTCCATAATCTAATTCCCTGGATTGAGGTAGAACGTCCCTTCAAACTAGTTCTGAATTGTGGTTTTACAAACATCTCTGTCCCCTTAAGATTATAACAACTTTGTCTTTTAACAAAATGCATTTGGATATTTAAAGGTAATGCATTATTTTGAGCCCTATACATAACTGATAAAATATTATAGTCTACCAAATCATGGAACTTCAATAACTTTAGTTGATAAAATAATGTACTTGATGGATGACGGTAATGTTTTCTAGTGATAATTCTTACAGCTCTTTTCTGTAATACAAAAATAGGCTTTGTGATTGTTTTACACGCTTTCCCCCAAACATCAATACAATAGATTAAGTGTGGAACAATGATTGTGTTATACAACAAATACAGAGCTTTATCATTCAATAGGTCTCTGACTTTGTACAGTACTGCAATCGATTTAGCTATTTTTATTCTTACAGAATTTATGTGTTGTTTCCATGTCAGTTTGTCATCAATAATGACACCCAAAAACTTCACCTCATTCACTCTACAAATCTCAACACCCTCAATTTTGAGTGGAACATCAACAGTTTTCTTTTTATTACTGAATATCATGTAATTAGTTTTTTCTAGATTTAATGATAATTTATTTATTTTAAACCAAGTTTGTATCTTGACAAATTCTGTCTTTATCAATTCCAACATTTGTTCTATATCTTCACCTAAACAGAAAAATGTGGTATCATCAGCAAAAAGTACACATTTAAGGAGTCCTGACACATTTACCAAGTCATTCACATATAAAATAAATAGCTTTGGTCCAAGTACAGAGCCTTGGGGAACTCCACATGTGATATTACAGAGGTCAGATCTTACATCATTTATTTGTACAAATTGTTTCCTATCTTTCAAGTAGCTAGATACCCACTGTAATGCTGGTCCTCTAATACCATATTTGTTCAATTTTTCAAGGAGAATGGTGTGATCAATAGTATCGAATGCTTTTTTTAAATCAACAAAAATACTGATACAATATTGTTTTTGATCGACAGCAGTAGTTATTTGTTCCATTAATTCCATGAGAGCCATTGATGTAGAGTTTTTTGCTCTAAACCCATACTGACTGTTGCTTAGAATATTTTGTTTATCTATAAATTTTTCAGGGATATTAATGTCTCAATTTCAAATCCTGGCGCTTGTGATGTCACAAGCCGTAGGACAACCCACCCCAACCTGAGTCCAGCCCCTCACCTAGCAACCCCTGGTGCGGCTCAACCCACTTCAGTATAAAAGACGTCACGGTTGTTTTTCCTGAGTTCATCTCAGAGTTCGATGTTTCGTTGTTGTTAAAATGCAGTACCGCTAATAACTAATTATCTATCAGTAAAAATGAAAAAAACTTATTTACGGGCTCTTAAATCAACCGGACGACTGCTCACGGACCATATCCGGTCCGCGCCGGATGTGGTCCGTGAAAAAAGCGGTCCCCGCTAGAGAGAGCGTGTATAGCAGTTAGCAGCCAGTGTGTTACTCTGCAGCCTTATTGCTTGTTTTCGAAGAGTCAGACGAAGAGTTTTTAACATGGAGGGTGAACTTATGGATGTTTCTCAGCGGCCTACGCGACGCGTCAGCGCCTCATTTGCCCTGCCCAAAATGGCGGCCGGCCACAGAAGCGAGCCCACACGGACTTTACAAGAAAACACGGTAAAAACAATTATTTCTTTGCTGAGAAAAAATATATTTCTTATGTAATGTAATGTAAAATTTTGAATTAATTTTTTTCACAGTACTGCTATTATTTTTTCACGTCTTCTGCCTCAGGGTCCCCTTTGGAGGGCGGAGTTAATGTAAACAGATTTTTGAAGGGCGTGGCCTTCAGAGCTCATTATCATAAACAGCTCGTTCTGAACGGAAGTCAGAAAAGGCAGAACTAGAAAGGGGATATTTTATTATCTAATAATTATTTTGTGCATTAAATTGAATGAACATGGTCTGGATAGCCCACAGACATACCATAAAAATGTATAGGCCCAATAACTGGTCCCCTTTGAGTTTTATGATTTGGTTGATTATAATACAGTATTCTTTTACTTATGTACTGTATAAGGCTCATACTTCCTCACTGCCATCTAACATTCAAACCTATTTTGTGAAAAGGATTAGTTGCTATAATTTAAAGGGAACAGAAATGTTTGTTATGCCTAAGTTTAGAACCAGTTTAAAGGGTAGGTCTACTACAATAAGAGGCATTGATCTTTGGAATGGACTAGAGGACAATGTAAAAAATGTGAAGTCCATACAAATATTTAAGAAAATGATTAAAACTATTTTGTTAAAGAGTTACATTTAAGTTGATTCTAATTTAACAAATTATAATAGGTATTTTGATGTGACTGTATATTTCTGATGAAACTGTATATTTTTGTATTTCTAATAAGTATATTAATGTTTGATTTGATATTTTGAATTGATTGTTTGATAAGGAGCAGATTTGATAAGAAATGTTTTCTTCTTCTGCTTCCTTTCATTTTATGTTTGTTTAAAAAAAATCTTTAAAAAATGTGTCATTGTTTTAATATGAAATGTATAAAACTATACAATACAAATACAATTTTCTCATCCAAATGTCATGGTCTTGAATGAGGGTGGTAACGTCAACGGAGCAGTGAACCTTCTACAATACGACTGACCGGAGCAACGCCCTCGTTACTACAGATGATTACCCAGGCTCTGGCTCCGTCACGTTCAGATACCTGAACCCCCTCCACTTGAACCCCAGATTTTCTGGCCGCCTTCAGCTGTGCAGCAGAAACTAAACATATTTCTGTCCAGAAACGCACACACGTGCGCAACGCTGAAGCCTCTCGGGGATCTTGTTCAGCACACGTCGGTGCACCTGTTGCGGACGAGTCAGATCCAGACGCCTCGGTGGGGATGGACGGTTACCATGGAGACGCAGTGACTTTAACGATGCAGCCCCGGCTGATAATTAACTCTGATTTGTCTGCTGAGCAACGACACAGAGCACACCCATTAGCGCGGTTGTTTTATTCAGCTCTTATCTTAGGGATGTGAACGCTCTTCTTGTTTTAGCTCTGGTGGAAACGTCCTTCCAAACGTCACATGTCAGGAAGTTATGGCAGCACAGTTGGAAAACTATGGGTTGTCATCCGTCCTGATCCAATCCAGTTTCCTCTTGCTTTTCCAGCAGCTGCGATGATCAATAAACTGTGCGCATCATTAAAACCGGGCGGCACCAACACCCAGCCGATCAGCCAGTCTTTCAGTGGGACATCTCTTATCAATACTTCCTTTTAGGGTTGGAGCTGAAGCCGATGTTATCATTTCTGTGTCGCTCAGGTCGAGGGTGCATTTTGTTTGGATACAGTGCCAAAAGCAGGATATCCTATTTTTGCAACCTGGGACTTTATTAATGCTCTTTTACAATCTCGCTGCCATTCTTTGATGCAAACAACCAATTTCCAGAAGTTAACGCTCTCTGAACTTGTACTTTAGAGGGGATTTGTCGCCTTCTTGCAGACGAACACGCGTCTTTTAGTTGCTTTTGCACAAAAAGCCTAAAAGGTCGTGTTGGGGTCTTCAACACAAGGAGAGCGACGGCGCTGAAGTGCTGGACACCCTGGATGAGCAGTGTGTCTGTCTGTAGAGAGGTGGACAGGAGGAGACACCCACTGTGGAGATGACAGACATGGCAGGACAGCAGACCCAAAGACCCGGGTCTTCTGAGAACAAGCTGAGCGACAACCAAGGAGCCGTCCGTCGCATCAGCGTCCAGAGAGCAGCCGGCAACGCTCTGCAGCACCAGGGCTCGCTTTCCAACGTGGACGGGTTTGAGGACTTTGAAGAGTTTGTTTTGGATTTTGATGATTATGATTTGCTGGAGTCCATCCACAGTCAGCTGGAGTCACCGCCGGATCCGGCGCGTAAGTTGAGCTGGGACGTTCTGGTTTCTCTGGAGATTCTGCCTTTTACTCTGTGATTCACAGACGAGCTGTTCATTCACATTTAACCGGAATGTAACCCTAAAAAAATAAATAAAGATTTTGCTCAAGAGAAAAAATAGTTAAACCAGCATTACCCGCCTTGAATTTAAAAATTTCAAATAAGGTTAAAGTGTCTGTGACATCATCTTTTAACTTTGCATATAGTGACACAACATAAATATCTTGTATCATTCAGCTATGTTCGTTTTAGCAAACAAAATGATATATTAATGAAAATTCCTGTCAAAGTGAGTTTAAAATTAAAAACCGTGTTTCTTCACGGGACATCCGACTACACGTGAATGCAACATCTGTGACGTAGGAAGAAGAACGTCTTTAGAACGCCCCTTTTACATATTCATGGCGGACAATAAATAAGCAATCTAAGTGAAGATTTGAGCGATTTGTCTTCAGTTTGGGAAGCAGAAAGTTAGATGAACAAGAAACAGCAGGTTCTAATTTAGGTCTGCACCCGTATTTATTTGAGTCTTACCTTTTCAGGAAGCGAGGGAGCTCCGAGGGGGGGGCAGCTTTGTTTATTCCATACTTGACGAAGTATTTCATCTTTTGGGAAAGTGAAAAGGCTCACTTGTTCACTGATGATATTAGAACACCCAAATGTGACACAACGTAACGGCATTTTTCAAGTTATACAAAAAAAAAGGCGATCTGGCAGAGAATGAGTATGCGTTATCATTGCAGCCGCGAACTGAGGTTCTTCTTCCTACGTCACAGATGTTGCATTCGCGTGTAGTCTGATGTCCCGTGAAGAAACACGGTTGTTAATTTTAAACTCACTTTGAAAGGAATTTTCATTAATATATCATTTTGTTTGCTAAAACGAACATAGTTGAATGATACAAGATATTTATGTTGTGTCACTGTATGCAAAGTTAGAAGATGATGTCACAGACACTTTAAGGCAGTGCTCAGAGGACGTGTTGGGGATGACTCTTAGCTGATAACATGCCAAGTTTGAAACTCAATGCCTGTACAAGTTCAATTTCAAGCATCTTTATTACCCCCGAGGGTTAATTTGTTTCACAGCCAGTAGACACATAAACCATCCATACTAGACAAGACATTGGGACATTAAAACAAAAGTACAGAAATCATCACTGTTCGTTAAGAAGTCTGATCGCTACAGGGATGAGTGAGTTTTTCAGTCTGTTCGTTCTACATCTGGGCAGCAGATATCTGCGTCCAGATGGAAGGAACCTGAACTCACCATGGAGTGGATGATCAGGATCTGCCAGAATCAGCCTGGCCTTGTTCACGGATCTTGCCTTGTGTAGCAGTGAGGTTCTGCAGGGCTATGCCAGCAGTTTTGCTGCACATCCCCAAGAGTTTGTTCCTGTTTTTGCATGTCAAAAGTCCAGACCAACAAATGAAGGTAAAAGTAAAAAAAAGAAATAAAAAAAAGACTCATTTAAACATGAATAAAACATTCTCATAAAAGTAGAATCAACGTGAACCCACAGAGCTCTGATAAAATCTATTCTCTGGTGGGCCTTCTTACAAAGAGAGCTCACGTGTCCATTGGTGCATACATGTGTCTGAAGTTGCCATTTGTGTGCTTGTTAATGTTCATGTGGCAATCACCATGAATCAGGTTGAATTTAACAGTTGTTTGCTTATTTCATGACACTTTCATTGAACTCCTTCTGGTTCTTCAGATATTTTGCTAAAAGGCGATCACACCATCACCTACTTGTCATGGAGGACTGAATAAAAAGTCATATTTCACAGAGAGGTCTCACCAAAATGATTTGGTCGTAGGCAGTAATAAACACAAACTGAAGACATTTTGTTTGGTTTGTTGCGTAGAGGTTGTGTAGTATTTTCTAGTTGTGTTTAGTTTGTGCAGCATGTTGTATTTCTACAACCAGCTCGGGACTCTTCAGAAGAGTTCAGTTTGTTTGGATTTCTGGCGTCTCTGACTGGGTCAATGTGCATTCCATCACAGACTGATAAGATCTGCAACATCTTATTCTGCTTTGGCTGTTCCCTCTTCAGGAGGTCTCCACAGTGAGTCCTCCTCCTCCATCTCACTCTGTCCTCTGTCCTAACTCCAACTACCCCCATGTCCTTTCTAACTGCATCCATATACAGTATCTCCTCTTTAGCCTTCCTCTGTGTCTTTTTCCTCACAGCTGCATTTCTAACATCCTTCTACCAATATACCCACAGTCCCTCCTCTGGACATGTCCAAACTATCTGTCTGGCCTCTCTAACTTCATCTCCCAGTCCTTCAACCTGCACTGTACCTCTGATGGTTTCATTATTAATCTTATCCAGCCTCTTCATAAGATTTGCACAATATTTACATATTGAAGTACAGGTGGTCCCCGACTTACGACGGAGATCTGTTCCTACGCTGCGTCGTAACTCGAAAATCGTCGTAAGTCAGAAAATACGTCCAAACGGCACTTCATACATACAGTACTGTATTTTACCAAGCACTTAGCCTATCCTAACACATTACCCTACATAATTATCAAAAAACACATACATTCAGAGCCATAATGAAGGGAAAAAAGAGTTAATAACCTACTGGAATGCTGATGAAGCCTTCCTCCGCCTGTTAGCATGTTAGCTCGGTGTCCCTCCAACATCTGAGGCTGCCTGAAGTTCGCGCGGTCCAGACTGTTTACAGTAAGGCCTGTTAGCATGTTAGCTCCATACATTTGGAGCCATAATGAAGGGAAAAAAGAGTTAATAACCTACTGGGAGCTGGTGAGCCTTCCTCCGCATGTTAGCATGTTAGCTCGTTGCTCAGCTGTAGCCTCTCTGCCTCGTAAACCTCCGGTCCAAACAAAGGTCTCCTGTACTTTTCCACGCGCAGTCCAGAGTTTTACAGTAAGGTCTGTTAGCATGTTAGCCCCTCCCAACCTCCTCTGCCCCGGTCTGCCTGTAAACAATGAGGTCTCCTGTAATTTTCAGCTGTAATCCTCCGCCCGTGGCCACTAAGGTACACTCTCCCCCTTCCTTCCTGTAAATTTCTGCCTCCGCTGAGTTTCGGTACCGTATTTTTTGGTGTAAAGGCGCATAAACCGTGTAACTTGAAACAATGCTTTTCAATGGGAGGGCATTCGTAACCGCGAAACGTCAAAAGTCGAGGCCGTCGTAAGTCGAGGACTACCTGTATTCTCAAAAAGTTGAGGTGTTCATAGTTCTCCACAACCTCCACGTCTTCCTGGAGAATGGACACAGTGTTTGGTTTCTTCATTGTCAACGTGCTCCATTGGTTCCACCACTGACACAACCGCCATTGGCAGAGGTTCCTGTAGATAACAGAACTCTGAGGTTGCCGTCAACAAGTATGATCTTCTCAATGATCAATGCTATTTATTGATCAGCTGAATTAAAAATCCATGATTAATCTGCATGTTTTTGAACTGGGGGGAGGAAGCTGAAGAAAACTCCACCCCGAAAGTCCCTGGCCAGGAGTCAAACTGGGGACCTTCTTGCTGCGAGACTACAGAGCTAACCAACTGCCCCATTATTGTACCCAGTAGAGTTAAAGAATACACAGTGAAATCCCAAACAGTTGTTACGCTACATTTCTTATTTTAGATGACAACAACAACAACGTCATGCTTCCGAAGTTCTGATGTAACCCAAACAGGCAGGGAAATTTACATCGACTAGTTTTAATGCTCTATTTTTACATGAGCGAGCAATATACTGTACAGGAAGTCACTTGTTTCCGTTCAGTGGTCAGCTGAAAACAAGTACGTCTCATTCACAGAGAGGAAACGATATTGAGTGAATTGATGTGGAACTCCCAACGTAGCTGTTTCTCACTTTGCTATTGATCCAGTGACACCCATTTCAGCTGTAGGGTCAGCCACAGCCGGAGCAAAACCACATTTCATTGACAAATACATTGTGACTCTCCGGTCCCATACCCACTTCTGTAGACTGTTTTTCTTTTCTTATGGAAAATAAAAAAGTGTAAGTCTGTCCAGAGGACCAGACTTAGCTTTTTTGGATTTTTCTACCTGGATTATTGAGCATGCCATCCATCCATCCATCCATCTTCTTCCGCTTATCCGGGGTCGGGTCGCGGGGGTAGCAGCCTAAGTAGGGAGGCCCAGACTTCCCTCTCCCCAGCCACTTGGAGCAGCTCCTCTGGGGGAATCCCAAGGCGTTCCCAGGCCAGCCGAGAAACATAGTCCCTCCAGCGTGTCCTGGGTCTTCCTCTGGGTCTCCTCCCGGTGGGACATGCCCGGAACACCTCACCAGGGAGGCGTCCAGGAGGCATCCTAACCAGATGCCCGAGCCACCTCAACTGGCTCCTCTCGATGTGGAGAAGCAGCGGCTCTACTCCGAGTCCCTCCCGGATGACTGAGCTTCTCACCCTATCTCTAAGGGAGAGTCCAGCCACCCTGCGGAGAAAACTCATTTCAGCCGCTTGTATCCGAGATCTTGTTCTTTCGGTCATAACCCAAAGCTCATGACCATAGATGAGGGTGGGAACGTAGATCGATCGGTAAATTGAGAGCTTTGCCTTTTGACTCAGCTCTCTCT
This sequence comes from Garcialebias charrua, assembly GCA_038048925.1. NCBI lineage: Eukaryota > Metazoa > Chordata > Actinopteri > Cyprinodontiformes > Rivulidae > Garcialebias > Garcialebias charrua. The sequence goes on along the minus strand of JBBPBX010018676.1, from coordinate 22,333 downwards.
TCACCACGACAGACCGGTACAGCGCCCGCTTCACTGCGGACGCTGCACCTATCCGCCTATCGATCTCACGCTCCAGTTTTCCCTCATTCGTGAACAAGATCCCGAGATACTTAAACTCCTCCACTTGGGGCAGGACCTCCTCCCCGACCCGGAGAGGGCATGCTACCCTTTTCCGGCTCAAGACCATGGCCTCGGATTTGGAGGAACTGATCCTCATCCCGGCCGCATCACACTCGGCTGCAAACCGCTCCAGTGAAAGTTGTAAATCACGAACTGATGAAGCCAGTAGGACCACATCATCTGCAAAAAACAGAGAAGCGATTCTAAGGTCACCAAAACGGATCCTCTCAACACCTTGGCTGCGCCTAGAAATTCTGTCCATAAAAGTTATGAACAGAATCGGTGACAAAGGGCAACCTTGGCGGAGTCCAACTCTCACCGGAAACGAGCCTGACTTACTGCCGGCAATGCGGACCAAGCTCTGACACCGGTCGTACAGGGACCTAACAGCCCTTATCAAAGGGCCTGGTACCCCATACTCCCGGAGTACCCCCCACAGAACCCCCCGAGGGACGCGGTCGAATGCCTTCTCCAAGTCCACAAAGCACATGTAAACTGGTTGGGCAAACTCCCACGCACCCTCCAGGACCCTGTTGAGGGTGTAGAGCTGGTCCAGTGTTCCACGACCAGGACGAAAACCACACTGCTCCTCCTGAATCCGAGGTTCGACTATCCGACGGACCCTCCTCTCCAGAACCCCTGAATAGACCTTACCAGGGAGGCTTAAGAGTGTGATCCCCCTATAGTTGGAACACACCCTACGGTCCCCCTTTTTGAATAGGGGAACCACCACCCCAGTCTGCCAATCCAAGGGAACTGCCCCCGATGTCCACGCGATATTGCAGAGTCGCGTAAGCCAACACAACCCTACAACATCCAGAGCCCTAAGGAACTCAGGACGAATCTCATCCACCCCCGGAGCCTTGCCACCGCAGAGCTTTTTAACCACCTCGGCGACCTCAGCACCAGAGATCGGAGAACCCGACCCAAAGTCCCCAGGCTCCGCTTCCTCAGTGGAAGACGTGCCAGTAGGATTGAGGAGGTCTTCGAAGTATTCCGCCCACCGACTCACAACATCCCGAGTTGAGGTCAGCAGCACGCCACCCCCACCATAAATGGTGTTGGTCGCGTACCTCTTTCCCCCCCTGAGACGCCGGATGGTGGACCAGAATCGCCTCGAAGCCATACGGAAGTCATTCTCCATGGCCTCTCCGAACTCCTCCCACGCCCGAGTTTGAGCATGCATCAGAGTATATTACACTGTCTACCTGTGTAAGTTTAGCTGTGGCTCACACAACTGCTGGGTTACAAAGGATGGATAATTTTACTTAGACATGGGGAGAATCAAAAAGGAAACTTTTGGAGATGATGAAAATGTCAGAAAATAAAACCACTGGCTTTCAGTTTGTCAGCCATGATGTGTTTTTACTTCCAGTCACCTGGTGAACCTGGAGGTCTTTAAACTTCACCTGACGTGAAGATTCATCCCCAATTAAATGGTTTTCAGCCTTTGTTGCTTGTTTTAACTCATCTTTGGGATCTGTCCATCCATCTGTCCATCCATCTTTCCATCCATCCATCCATCCATCTGTCTATCCATCTGTCCACCCATCCATCCGTCCATCCATCCATCCGTCTGTCCATCTACTGTATCTAGCCATGCATCTGTCCATTTATCTGTCCATCCATCCATCCATTTGGCCATCTGTCCATCTTCTGATCCATCCATCCATCCAGCATCCATTCATCTATCATCCATCTGTCCATCCATCAATCCATTCATTTATTCATTCGTCCTTTCATCCATCTGTCCATCCATCCATCATCTTTCCATCCATCCATCCATCTGTCTATCCATCTGTCCATCCATCCATCCATCTGTCCATCTACTGTATCTATCATGCATCTGTCCATTTATCTGTCCATCTATCCATCCATCCATTTGTCCATCTGTCCATCTTCTGATCCATCCATCCATCCAGCATCCATTCATCTATCATCCATCTGTCCATCCATCCATCCATCCATTCATCCATCCTTCCATCTATCTATCTATCTATCCATCCATTCATCCATATGTCCATCTACTGTATCTATCCATACATCTGTCCATTTATCTGTCCATCCATCCATCCATTTGTACATCTGTCCATCTTCTGATCCATCCATCCATCCAGCATCCATTCATCTATCATCCATCTGTCCATCCATCCATCCATTCATTTATTCATTTGTCCTTTCATCCATCTGTCCATCTACTGATCCATCCATCCATCCTTCCATTCATCTATCATCCATCCATCCATTCATTTGTCCATTTGTCTATCCATATATCCATCTATCCATCTATATATCCATCCATCCATCTGTCCATTCGTCCATCCAATCATCCATCCATATATTCATCCATCCACCCATCCATCCATTCATCCATCTGCCCTTCTGTCTGTCCATCCACCCATCCATTTGTACATCTGTCCATGTACTTTGTATCTATCTATTCATCTGTCCATTTGTCCATCTGTCCATCTTCTGATCCATCCATCCTTCCATTCATCTATCATACATCTGTCCATCCATCCATTCATTTATTCATTCGTCCTTTCATCCATCTGTCCATACTGATCCATCCATCCTTCCATTCATCTATCATCCATCCATCCATCCATTTGTCCATTTGTCTATCCATCCGTCTGTCCATCTATATATCCATCCATCCATCTGTCCATTCGTCCATACATTCATCCATCTATTCATCCATCCACCCATCCATCCATCCATTCATCCATCTGTCCTTCTGTCTGTCCATCCATTCACCCATTTGTACATCTGTCCATGTACTTTGTATCTATCTATTCATCTGTCCATTCATCCATCTGTCCATCTTCTGATCCATCCATCCTTCCATTCATCTATCATACATCTGTCCATCCATCCATCCATTAATTTATTCATTCGTCCTTTCAGCCATCTGTCCATCTACTGATCCATCCATCCATCCTTCCATTCATCTATCATACATCCATTTGTCCATTTGTCTATCCATCTGTCTATCCATCTATCTATCCATCCATTCATCCATCCATCTATTCATCCATCCAACCATCCATCCATCCATTCATCCATCTGTCCTTCTGTCTGTCCATCCATCCATCCATTTGTACATCTGTCCATGTACTTTGTATCTATCCATTCATCTGTCCATTCGTCCATCTGTCCATCTTCCATCCATTCATCTATCATACATCTGTCCATCCATCCATCCATTCATTTATTCATTCGTCCTTTCATCCATCTGTCCATCTACTGATCCATCCATCCTTCCATTCATCTATCATCCATCCATCCATCCATCCATCCATCCATGTGTCCATTTGTCTATCCATCCATCTATCCATCTATATATCCATCCATCCATCTGTCCATTCGTCCATCCACGCATCCATTCATCCATCTGTCCTTCTGTCTGTCCATCCATCCATCCATTTGTACATCTGTCCATGTACTTTGTATCTATCTATTCAACTGTCCATTCGTCCATCTGTCCATCTTCATATCATCCATCCTTCCATTCATCTATCATACATCTGTCCATCCATCCATCCATTCATCCATCCATCTATTCATCCATCCATCCATCCATTCATCCATCTGTCCTTCTGTCTGTCCATCCATCCATCCATTTGTACATCTGTCCATGTACTTTGTATCTATCTATTCATCTGTTGTTTCGTCCATCTGTCCATCTTCTGATCCATCCATCCTTCCATTCATCTATCATACATCCATCCATCTATTTGTCCATTTGTCTATCCAACCATCTATCTATCCATCCATCCATCCATCCATCCATTCATCCATCTGTCCTTCTGTCTGTCCATCCATCCATCCATCCATCCATCCATCCATTTGTACATCTGTCCATGTACTTTGTATCTATCTATTCATCTGTTGTTTCGGCCATCTGTCCATCTTCTGATCCATCCATCCTTCCATTCATCTATCATACATCCATCCATCTATTTGCCCATTTGTCTATCCAACCATCTATCTATCCATCCATCCATCTTTCCATTCATCCATCCATTCATCCATCCATCTATTCATCCATCCAACCTTCCATCCATCCATTCATCCATCTGTCCTTCTGTCTGTCCATCCATCCATCCATCCATCCATTTGTACATCTGTCCATGTACTTTGTATCTATCCATTAATCCATCCATTCATTTATTCATTCGTCCTTTCATCCATCTGTCATCTACTGATCCATCCATCCATCCTTCCATTCATCTATCATCCATCCATCCATCCATCCATGTGTCCATTTGTCTATCCATCCATCTATCCATCTATATATCCATCCATCATCTGTCCATTCGTCCATCCATTCATCCATCCATCTATTCATCCATCCACCCATCCATTCATCCATCTGTCCTTCTGTCTGTCCATCCATCCATCCATCCATTCATTTATTCATTCGTCCTTTCATCCATCTGTCCATCTACTGATCCATCCATCCATCCTTCCATTCATCTATCATCCATCCATCCATCCATGTGTCCATTTGTCTATCCATCCATCTATCCATCTATATATCCATCCATTCATCTGTCCATTCGTCCATCCATTCATCCATCCATCTATTCATCCATCCACCCATCCATCCATCCATCTGTCCTTCTGTCTGTCCATCCATCCATCCATTTGTACATCTGTCCATGTACTTTGTATCTATCTATTCATCTGTCCATTCGTCAATCTGTCCATCTTCTGATCCATCCATCCTTCCATTCATCTATCATACATCTGTCCATCCATCCATCCATTCATTTATTCATTCATCCTTTCATCCATCTGTCCATCTACTGATCCATCCATCCATCCTTCCATTCATCTATCATCCATCCATCCATCCATTTGTCCATTTGTCTATCCATCTGTCTATCCATCTATCTATCCATCCATCCATATGTCCATTCGTCCGTCCATCCATTCATCCATCCATCTATTCATCCATCCATCCATCTGTCCTTCTGTCTGTCCATCCATCCATCCATCTGTACATCTGTCCATGTACTTTGTATCTATCTATCTATTCATCTGTCCATTCGTCCATCTGTCCATCTTCTGATCCATCCATCCTTCCATTCATCTATCATACATCTGTCCATCCATCCATCCATCCATTCATTTATCCATTTTTCCATTCATCCATCTGTCCATCTACTGAGCCATCCATCCATCCTTCCATTCATACATTAAACATCCATCCATCAATTTTTACATGTGTCTATCCATCTATCTATCCATCCATCCATCTGTCCATTCGTCCATCCATTCATCCATCCATCTATTCATCCATCCACCCATCCATCCATCATTCATCCAGCTGTCCTTCTGTCTGTCCATCCATCCATCATCAATCCATCCATCCATATTTAATAGTAGTTGTCATGTTAATTGTATTGACTAAAAGTTATTATATTACTGACATTCATCAAATGATTTATTTGAGAGTTTTATGAAAGTCTCTCAGGGCGAATTCATGAGATATTTTGCTAACAGAAAAACAGGGTTGACTCTGACGTGTAGTCCCAATTTTTAGAGTAAACAACTTGAATGATCTCTCTTTGCTTGGAGTATGTCTTGGGGATGACTCTCAGTTACTACCACACCCCATTTGAGCTCAACTTCTGTACAACTGATTGAGTTGGAGACATTTTTGAGTTTGCTAAGGTTCGTTAGTTGTGGTGGCCATTTTGAATTGGGTTGCTCCAAAAGGCTAATCAGTTAGATGTACTGGATACATTCAATGATTACTTTCTGATAGATTCATTAAAATATGTCCAGTGGCTTATGTGGTATTTTGCTAACAGACCAACAAACACTTTTAGACAAGGCAAAAACATTATCACCCAGGCATCTATTTATTGTACCTTTTCTCCAGGTTCAGGCAGCCATTTAACTTGAAAACCTGTATCTCTGCAGGTCACAGGTTTGAGGACAACCCCGGCGTACGGCGCCACCTCGTGAAGAAGTCGTCCCGATGTCAGATGTCACGAGCCAGCATAAGCTCCACCCCACTGTCCTTAAAGAAGAAGAAGAGGGCAGCGGAGAAGAAAACCCATGAGGTACGAGCACATTAGTGGTACAGGTAATCCCCGACTTACGAGCGAGTTCCGTTCCTACGACTATCTCGTAACACGAAATCTCATATGTCGGAACCTGAAACATGTGTTGCACTTAAGTCCGGATTTTCGGTCGTAAGTCGGAAAATTTATGCTAGCGCTACTACGAACTCTCGTTTTTCATCACAAACGTTCATACTAGTTCATAAACATGCTCAGAAACTTGTTTCCAAACGGTTAGCTAACACACTTTCATCTAAAAACACATAAAAGTGCTGTATTTTCTGTATGTTCTTTACAAATTTACTGTTCGTTAGTGAGCTCGTAAGTCCGGAACCTCGTATGTCGATGCACTCGTAAGTCGGGGATTACCTGTATTTGGTAGTTTAGATGTGTTTTTTTCCTTGAACGGTGCAAAGCTTTACCAGTATTTTTCTCAGAACATGAAAACTTGTGCTGACTTTTCCGTCCTGCTCTGTCTTCAGCTGTTTGTTGAGCTCAACGAGCTGATTGTGGAGAAGGAGCAGGAAATGCGCTGGAAGGAGCGAGCTCGTTGGATCAAGTTTGAGGAGGACGTTGAGGAGGAGACGGACCGTTGGGGCAAACCTCACGTGGCTTCGCTCTCTTTCCGCAGTCTGTTGGAGCTTCGTCGCACCATCACTCATGGTAAAATGTAGCCATATTTTGTTTGTGGTAGCTGCTGCTATAAATATAGCCTGGTTTAAACCAGACCCTTGTCCTTCACTTCGCTTCGTACTAGGGTCTGGACTTTTCCCATTGAAAAACGTTTCTTGCTGGAGGCGTGGCCTCTGCTTAGGAACAAAACCATTGGATCTTTTGAACAGGGAAAGCATTCTGCTCCCTCCCCTCAGAGCCACCCCCCGTGCTCTGGTGAACTTGACTGACAGCTGCTCCGCCTCTTGCAGCGTTTCTCTCGCTGCGCAAACTCAGTGTTTATATGTTATAAAACGTTTTAATACAATAAAATCAAACCATGGATCGCTGGTCCAGCTCACCAAAAGACCAGAAAATCTGCAGGGACTCGGTCAGCAATAAAACCCGAGTTTAATTCTCGTGACAACCTGAGGCATTTCCGTGTTCATTTTACTCAGCAGGAGGGTGGAGGAGAAGGAGGACGAGGGAGCGATTACTTGACTTTTGGGAGAAAAAAAACAAAAGAAAACTCCAGATAAGGGATTAAGAAGGGGAAATTAATAAATTTGTGTCACATATAAAACAATCCTGCATCGCTTTGCATCGCTTTGAATGAGAACATGCCGCTGCTCGCTGACTGAGCGCTGGCAGAGCCCTTTTATAGGGCTCTGCGCGCTGGGACTGGTGGGGGCGTGGGTTAGGGTCCAAAACTCCACCCCTTCTGTTCTCTGATTGGTCCGAACAAAAATCTACCGGAGAAATCCTTGTGGGTGGGTGAAGTCCCAGACTGTGCAGTGAAGGGAAATGAGAATTGAGCGGAGCTGTGCAGGAATGGCGAGGGCCAGGCTACTATAAATATAATCCCGTTAAAAAAACTAAAACAGAATATTTTTTCTGTTTTACCAGCGTTTTCTGAATGCTTGCTTGGAAAGATTTCATCAAGCAGTTTACAGAAAATTAGTTTTTTTTAAGCACTCAAGAAATAGTAGCCATACAGTATTTGTTTGTGGTTCTGTTTTCTCTCTGCCTGCAGGCGCCATCCTTTTGGACCTTGAGCAGAACTCCCTTCCTGGTATCGCTCATCTTGTTGTGGAGACTATGATCATCTCAGATCAGATCAGAGCCGAGGACAGACCGAGCGTTCTTCGCGCGCTGCTTCTCAAACACAGGTCAGGAAGCACACAGACACCTACATTTTGTTTGGATAAGAAGTTCATCTGTTGCAAATTTTACTACAAAAAAATATATAATAATATTTCACACCTTAAGTTCAACTAAGTTAGCAGATACTTTCTGAGCGTCTTGATCAATGATGAAATTGGTTGTACACACTTGGAACTACAAATATCTTAAACAGTCGTCCCTACATTGCGGTTCCACTTTTGTGGACTCAGTCTTTTGCCGGTTTTCTTTTTTCTTTTTTTAAAATTCATTAATTAATTTCATTTCATTTTCAGAAGAAAATGTCTAATCATATCTGCTCCCTCTTAAACAAAATCAATTCAAACTATCAAGTCAAACAATAATCATTCATATATAATACAGTAAAATACATAGCTCGTCAAAATTTCACGTTTAACAAAATGGACAATAATCAGTTATATATATCTTTCCAACAAAATAGTTTTTATCTTTTTCTTAAATATAAACTTTGACTTCACCATTTTTGCATCATCCTCCAAACCATTCCAAAGACCCATTCCCTGTATTGTAGTAAACAGACCCTTTAAAGTTTAAACTGGTTCTATACTTAGGTTTAGCAAAAATATCTATTCCCTTCAAATTATAACAACTCTTCCTTTTTACAAAATATGCTTGAATGTTTGATGGTAGCAAGCAATTCTGAGCTTTAAACATAAGTCGAAGAATATTACAGTATAATCCACCAAATCATAAAACTTAAGTAATTTCAATTGACAAAACAGAACATTAGAAGGGTGACAATAATGTTTTCTTGTTATAATTCTTACAGATCTTTTTTGCAGAATAAAAACAGGCTTTGTTATGGTTTTACATGCTGTACCCTAAACATTGACACAATAAGATAAATGCAGGACTACAAGTGTATTATAAAGTAAATATAAAGCATCATTGTTTAATAAGTCCCTTACTCTATATAATACTGCATTGGACTTAGATATTTAAATTTTTACAAGATTTATATGCAAGTAAGATTGTAGACGACACATGATTGGTTGTTTGATATAAGAAGACCAACCAGAGCATTGTGCTGAGAGGCGAACTGGCCATCGGGAGCACTAGGACATTTTTTTTCTTTTTTCATTTTAATTTTAATGTTTAAGTTTACTTGAGAGGGGACTGACACACAATAACATAGAAACTGAATAAAGCAGCAGTCCCATGCCTGTATCATGGTCCTTATAGCATGAGCTAATCTGCATCACTTGTCTCTAGATGGGCTTTTATACACAGGATATCTAAAATACTATTAAGAAGTGGAGTGGCAATAAAAGAGTAAAATAATTTAAAATAACATTAGTCAGAGTCAGAGACTCTGACTCTGACTAATGTTATTTTAAAAAAATAACATTAACAACATAGAGTCATACACATCAAACAAATGGATTAAAACAATAAAATACTTTAAGCATGAGTGCAATGCTGTTTTTGACACAGCCAGAGTTTGGTTTGCTTTTGAAACGTTTCATGTAATTTCCTGGTGGCCTGGCCCGCTGAGCAGTAGCAATGGGGAAAGGCAGACCCCACCCCTGCTCCCTCATTCTCTTTCTGAATCTGTCTTGTCACAGCAGAGCAGAGACACACACAGGTTGTGCGCCCGCTTGTTTGCGTTTCTGCTGTGCTGTGACAGACAGCCTCAAAAAGAGAAAGGAAGGGGCGGACTGGCCATCAGGAGCACCGGGAAATGTCTGCTCTCTTTTGCTGTGCTCTTTTAGAGCGTTTAGAACATTGTTAAAAAGATTTCAAGAGTGTGGGAAGGGTTTATAAAGCCTTATAATTAGGGATGGGGCCGATCCGATCCAGTATCGGTATCCGATACCAGCATAATTTAAGTATCGGATATCGGATCCAACCTGCCGATATTTCTGATCCAGCTTCAAAGAGCATTTGTGTTCTATCTCATTGTGTGACTGCCTTCTTAACATTGTGTGAGTTAAACCCAATGAAGACACTCTTGAGCCTTACAACAGGAAACTCACAAACTTTAACAGCACACAAGAGGATGGTCTATACCACACACATGTCCTTCTCACTCATGGTGCAGCCGGAAAAACTAAAAAAATGCTAAGGATGATGGGAAAGACAACAAAATCCACTCCCCTTAACGACTAAAAGAGTGGATTTTGTTGTCTTTCCCATAATGCTTAGCAGTTTTTTAGTTTTCCAGCTGCACCTAAAGCTGGAAAACTAAAAAAACGCTAAGCATTATGGGAAAGACAACAAAATCCACTCTCTTAGTGGTTAAGGGGAGTGGATTTTGTTGTCTTTCCCATCATGCTTAGCATTTTTTTTTTAGTTTTTCTAGCTGCACCATGAGTGAGAAGGACATGTAGTGTGGTATAGACCTGCCTCTTGTGTGCTGTTAAAGTTTGTGAGTTTCCTGTTGTAAGGCTCAAGAGTGTCTTCATTGGGTGTATCTCACACAATGTTAAAATGAATACTCTCAGTAAAAAAATTCATTATACAGAGTCACATACCTGAACAGTATCGGATCGGAAAAGTATCGGTCGATACCCAGTTTTTAAGTATCGGATCGGAAGTGAGAAATGTGGATCGGTGCATCCCTACTTAAAATATATATATAAATACTAAAATAAATATAACGTCTCTTCTTCAAGGATTTTCACTTATCCCGTGGGTTTCTGGAACGTAACCCCCACGATAAGTGAGAGACTATACTGTAATCCCAGGAAAATCAGGCTTTTTCTCCAGAGAAATGTGGTTATCTTCAGAACACAAAAGACCAAGTCCTCCAGATAAAAACACAAAACCAGCTTTGCCATCTTAATTTACTTTTCATGAAAGTGAGAAAGCACATCAGAAATAATACCGTCATAAAAAGGATAACTCATGGGAACCAAGCAGGGAATTTCCAAAAGTAACATTTAACGAGACATGGCTCATCATCAGCTGTAGTATTTTCCCTGCTGTGACTGTTCTGTAGTCACACCAAGTTTTAAAACAAAGTCGAATCAAAGATCGACTCCATGTGGATCATCTTTGATCTGGATGCTTTTGTTATGACTGGTTTTGTTAGAAATACAACTGATTCATTCTTTAAGGGTGGGTGGCTCAACCTGACTGGAAACAATATATCAGGATCTAAGTCATTTGGTTGTTTTCAGAGTAAAATGTACTGAAGGGAATGCTCTTTTGTAGGTCTGTGATGTTGCTGCGGTCGTCATGGCCAATGGAAACTATTGAGCGCAGTTCTGCTTAAATCAGTGGAAGTGCACATGATTTACACCAGGGTTTGTATTTGTTGGTGTCATAATCCCAGTTTAACAAATCATGATTTGAGCTGCTTTCTATTTCCAGAATCTGTTTCAAATAAAACATATCTTGTAGTGGTATTTGACGTAGTTTTCTCCAAAGGCCTCAACTTATTGATCGGTGCTTCAAAGAAACGAGTCACCTACACTGACCCGACCACTGGATTAGTGAGTTAATGATTGTTCTTACGTAACACAAATGACATTATCTAAAAGGCAACAATCATGTTGAATTATCTAAGGGTGAAAAAGCACATTGAGTTTTATCAAGCTTCTTTTTTTATCTTAATGTCAATGAAACATCTGGAATGTTATTTGGTGGTTATTCTCGTTTTTGTCATAATTTGTTCGATTGCATCTCCAGCTTTGAAAAACCCATACAAATAAACAGAAATTGGATGGTGGACGATGCAGACAAATTGATCTAAAAGCTACAATAAGTTTCCCTGTTGACAACGATGGAACTTTGATGAACAAGTTTGGATTGATACTATGTTGCAACAATGTTGAACAATGTTTGGAACCCTGCAGCTCAGGCAGACTTCACAGCAGAAACATTGCTCAAAGTTTGGACGGGTTATGGAAAGTTGGGCTTTACGTGGCAGAACTGTTATTTTGATAACATTCCAAGTTTTTACAAATGATCATTTTAGTTTTTATGGTTTTTGCTAAATATTTTACCACTGAATGTTAAACTAGGATGATGTTGCACATTTTAACTTGTGAGCTTTTGAAATTTTCCAAAATAGTGGCAAACTCTTTTTTTTTATCAAAGTCTTTACACCTTTTATGTAGTTTGTGCTCATATCATCACAGTCCCTGTGACCCACATCTTTAACCTGTCCA
>JBBPBX010018676.1:0-10076 GCA_038048925.1 Garcialebias charrua | reverse complement strand
CCCATTCTTATCAATGCAAGTGGAAAGAGTGCACAAACACAGTGGCTCTCTGTTAGAGGGAGCAGCAGTGGTGGATTCCACTCTATCCCAGTGTTTCAGCAGGAGGTTTGCTCTCTGAGGAAAATCTGACGCACCTAACATGAGGGGTTTTCAATAAAAGTAGAATGATTCTGAACTACTGCCCAAAAATACAACATGCATTAACTTTCTTCATTGAAGTCCAATAGGATTATGGTTTTTATTTTTTTAACTGTTTAGGCTGATAAAATGCTTTTGATGTTTTGAAGTATAAACTATACTTATTGCTAGTATCACTGAGCTCTCTGTGGATAGCAAGCAGCCATCAAGGCACTAACAATAAATTGTTAGGCTGATGGTCTTCCTTTATCATGTGAACAGCTAGTTCTGGCTGTCACCAGTCAACTGGTGGATCTACAATGAGAAGGTGTTTATAAGATTGAGTTTATTGCAGCTCCTCTGACTTAAGAAGTCCTTTGGATAAAATAAAAAAAATGTTTCAACAAGAAGAATCTGTCCAGCGGACCTAACGTCATTATTTTTTTTTTTTTTAGATATAAACTATATAGGTAACAACTACAAAAGAAAGCTACTGCCAGTGGTTCATTAGGATTTCCATGGCAACCTCATCATTAGTTTCCTTTTTGATAAGACAGAAAAGGAGATCAAAAAGAAAGCCATAAACAATTACTCTGCAAAAACTAAGTAATACTGACATAAATGCCCAAATCTTACTAGTAAAAATATTTGCTGGTCACATTTGTAAATTTGTTCATCTTTATAAAACTGGTTGCTATGGCGGCTCACAGAAATGCAGCGGCTTCTCATGCTCCCAGGATTAAGCCTTATTTTAATTATTTTAATGAGGCTGTTTTAGGCACTAGTTCAGTGCTAAATTCACGGCTCAGGTACAGCTCAACCAAACTGATGGCCATCAGAGACAGTTCGGTTATTAATGTATGAAATCCACACTCGGCAGTCAGCGGCTCCTGAGGACAACAAAATGGTGCAGCAAAGTGCAAGGAGCAATGGCCAAGAGCAAATGATTGGCCAGGGAACCGAAGGGGTGAAGCAGGGGTGAAGCAGGGGAGTGCGTTGGCCACCAATTCCTACTCTCTGGCCAATGTCCACTTACTGGATAACAAAATGGACTTGTTACATGATCTGAGGATGAGTGTTTCTACAGAGATGAAGAACTGTGCTGTTCTTTGCCTAACAGAAACCTGGCTTAACAACAACATGCCGGACTCAGCTTTCCAGATCAATTGAGTTTACTGCAGTGTTCATCACCATTGTTTACATCCCGCTGGGTGCCAATGCTAACAAATCATCAAAGGAGCTGCATGACACCATTAGCTCGCTATATATAAAGCACCTGGAGGCATTTTACGTGGTTGCGGGGGAACTTTAACCACATGAAACTGACGGACACTGCCCCGTTTTTACCAGCATGTCACCTGTCCTACGTGGGGAGACAACACTCTGGACTGTGTGTACACTAACATCCAAGGTGCATACAGAGCTCTTTTTGCCCCATTCTTGGCCTCTCCGACCACATCTCAATCTTGTTGGCACCAGCATATCATCTGCTGATGAGATGGATTAGGCCAACATAGAAGACAGTCACTGTGTGGCCCAGGGGTGTAGCCTCTGTGCTCCAGGACTGTTTGCAGTTCACAAATTGGCAGGTCTTCAGAAAGGCAGGTACATATGAGGGAGAGGTGGACCTGGACAAATACATCTCCTCTGTTCATGGCTTCAACTCCAAGTGTGCTGATGAAATCAACACCAGGACAATAACCTGTTGTCAGAATCAGAAACCCTGTCCGAATGCTGAGGTGAGAGCTCTGCTAAAAGCTAGTGATGCTGCGTTCAGGACAGGTGAGGCATCAGCACTCAAGAGGTTAGGAAAAGACTGACTGCAGGCATTGCAAGGGCCAAAGCCACATACGTCCAGAAATTTCAGGGTCACTTCATCACTAACAACTCCTGGCGTATGTGGAAGGGTATCAAGTGCATTACTAAACTATAACATCAGGGATACACAATGCCCAATGGACCCATCATTGCCTGATGCATTCAATAAGTTTGATGCTCACTTTGAGGACCCTAACACCACCCCCACCACCAGACTTGTACCACCACCCCGTGAAACATCACTCTATGTGACCACAGCAGATGTGAGGAAGACCCTTCAGGGAATCAACCCCTGTGAGGCTGAAGGCCCATACAACATCACAGGGCAGGTACTGAAGGAATGTGCACACCAGCTGTCTGATGTGTTGGTGGATATCTTCAACACTTCACTGTCAATGGCACTTGGCCCCACCTGCTTTAAGTCTGCCACTATTGTCCCTGTACACAAGTGCTCCACAGTGACATGCCTGAATGACTACCGACCTATAGCCTTAACATCAGTAATCATGAAGTGCTTCAAGAGGCTGGTCATGACCCACATCAAGGACTCCATCAACGTCACTGTGGACCCACATCAGTATGCCTACAGAAGGAACCGCTCCACTGCTGACACTATCCCATCAGTGGTCCACACAGCCCTCACCTACCTGGAGAGCAGAAATTCTTACATCAGTCTGCTCTTTCTGGATTTCTCCTCACCCTTCAACACCATCATCCCACAGACCCTGGTGCAGAAGCTCTCCTATCTTGGACTGAGTCCCACACTGAGGAACTGGATTCTGGACTTCCTGACCAACAGATCTCAGACTGTCAGGCTCCACAACACCGTCTCCTCCTCCATCACTCTCAGCACTGGCTCACCCCAGGGCTGCATGCTAAGCCCTCTCCTGTTCACTCTGCTGACATGACTGCTCGGCTAGACACCCCAGCTGCCATATAGTGAAGTTTGCGGACAATACACCAGTAGTGGGACGCATCACGAACAATGATGAGTCCAAATTTAGAGAGGAGGTGGAACACCTGGTGCAGTGGTGCAGAGACAATAATCTCTGCATCAATGTGAAGAAGACCAAGGAGATGGTGGTGGATTTTCAAAAGGGACAAGGACCCTCTTCATCCACTACACATCAGAGGAACAGCTATGGAGGTGGTCTCCTGCTACAGGTAGCTGGGGTGTATATATCTAGCGACCTCACATGGACAGCCAACACTTCCTGTCTGGCCAAGAAGGCCCAACAGCGTCTCTACTTCCTCAGGAAGATGCAGAGAGCTGGACTTGGGAGTTCTGTCCTGAGGAGCTTCTATTGCTGTGTGGTAGAGAGCCTTCTCTGCACCTGCATTACCATGTGGCATGGCAGCTGCACTGCTGCTGAGAGGATGACTCTGCAGAGGGTGGCTAAGGCCACACAGAAGACTATGGGGAGCAGCCTTCCCACCACCTTGGACCCCTTCACTTTACGATGCAGAGGGAGGGTGCTCTGTATCACCAAGGACTCCACTCATCCTGCACACAGTCTGTTCCAGCACCTGGGGATCGAACCTGGGACTTTCGGGTCCCGAGTATGCTGCCCTGCCTCTACCCCATCTCAGCCCCCATACGAGGTACTAATACCACAAGTCATTGTACACTATTCCCAATTCCCAGGTTTGCTTTGATGACTTTTAAAAGGGTTTGCTAAAGATGCTGAGGAGTTGCTAAAAGAAATGTGTGAAACCAAAAACCACAGGTCAAATATAATTAACATTGCTTATGCATTAGCATCCCTAAAACAAAAGTATAGTTTTAGAGAAAGAGCAGCCTGATACAGCAGCAACACAACAGTGTTTAAATGTTCAGCGACAGCCAAGCTGACATTTTCACTCAGGCGCACCCAACTCCCGCAAATTGTCTACCTCTGCTTTTGTGCAACAGCTTCAGACTCAGTGATGGCTACATCACTCAAATGAGCACATTTGTTTACAGTTTTTAATTACAGTCTCTAAGCTGTGAATGTTGGATGCAGTCCAAAGAAGAGATTTCATGCCTAGCTTGATGGTTCACAAGGAAGGCCACAGGGACTAAAAAAAAAACCAGCTTCAAGAAGATTTTAGCTCAAAACTTGACTTTCATGGCTATAATTACACTGAAGCACTATGTTTAAACTTTAGTCCAAAAAGATTTTTGTTCTAGTTTAAATAGTTTATTTTTTTCCAACAGAGAGCAAGTCTCCGCTGCAGCAGCTGGGAGACGGTTCTTGCCATGGTGACACCCACGATGCATTGCACACAGCAACCTTTCAGGCAAGCTGGCCTTTGAGAGGCGGAGTTTAACCGTCTACCTTGCAGGTCGGCTTTGGTGAAACCAACTGTATTGGTGCAGAAAAGAAAATAAGGACAGAGCAGAGCAGGAAACAAGAGCAAAGCGTTAGTGAGGCACCAGCACCGTTACTGTTCTCAAAGCTCAAGAGCAAAACATCGTCAACAAGGGGAACTTTGGAAGATTGGACATGACCTTCTTAACTGAGGTCATGAATGAGTGTGCTTCTTATATTATCACCTTCAAATAAGCTCCTTGAATATAAACACCTCAAGGAAGCCACCATATCTGCTGGGCTTGTTGTAAGACTCTTTACTTCCCTATAGATATTGTGTGAGGAAGAAAGAACCCCATACAAGAGGTAACACTCAACCCATGGTAAAAGTCATCACTCATGGAAAATGTTCTTTCAATTGTTTCATTCTGTTTTAAAAATTATCTAGACATGACACAAAACTATGTTTTATTTAAATTCTAATTCTCAAAAAAATACAGGTATAGTCAGTCTAAACAGCTTTTTTTAGATCAAGAAGAAGATTTTTAGGATTGCGATACATCACAAGCTGTGGCAATGTCAATATACAGCATGTGTTTCTTTAAGGGGACTTTTCACATCTTATGATAACATGCATAATCATCTTGAAATATAAAGTTATCACAACCAAACGTCTTCTCAATGATGGAGTTAAAAAAAAAAAACGTTGAACATATCAATGCAGACAGTGCTTATTTAGAATGACTGCTGTCACCTCTTTGTTTTTACCAGACATGAACGCCCAGATCAACAATATCTCTGGAAATTCAATGATGGCTTTTTGGTTTTTCGTAATGCTTATCCCCTTTGATTTTTTTTTTTTACAGTTTGACTCCACTTTCCTCTGACTTCCAACAAAGTTAAGTCAGGTTCTCTGGACATTTTTTTGTGTGTGTTGAAACGTTTCATCTTTCATCCAAAATACTTCATCAGTCTGAGGAGCCACAACAAACTCAGCCCCACAAGTAGCACACATAAGCCGTTTTCGCACTGCACAGCCCTCCCCGGCCCAGCTCGTCCGGGTTGTCCCTGAGCCCAGCCTGGCCCGCCCCCGCTCATTTCGCATTGTGCGGAGAGCCGCCTTGAAGTGGGTTGGGAGTTCTCTTGAAGTGGGTGGAGAGTTCTCTTGAAGTGGGTGGAGAGTTCTTGTGTGCGCGATTGGTGTGTGTTAAGAGAAGAGATGGAGGCGCCGCTAAAAAATATTTGTTAGCTGACTATATATGATAGGGTTTCTGAGTTTAATGTTTGTTAATATCTGATTACAAATCAGCTTATCTTACATGGACGTAGCCAGGATTTTCTGAGGGGTGATCCGTTAAAAGAAAACTTGAACTACAAAGCGCAAGACACCCGTTGGCTCACTGGTAGAGCGTGTGGTTGCCGCTCCGAATCTTTTCTCGACTCGGGTTCGAACCTCACTAGGTTTAAACTTATTTTACGTTTGTCTTTTATTGGATTAAAAAAAGGAGTTTGTGTTATGCCTGTGGTTAACACAAACTCCTTTTTTTAAATTTTTTTTTACCAGTGAGCCAACGGGTGTCTTGCTCTTTGTAGTTCCAGTTTTCTTTTAACGGATCGCGCCTCAGAAAATCCTGGCTGCGTCCATGTAAGATAAGCTGATTTGTAATCAGTTATTAACAAACATTAAACTCAGAAACACTAATATATATATATATTCAGCTAACATTTTTTTAGGGGTTTCTGTAGTTAAATTTTAATGAAATTCAGCTCGCGCTGAGGTTGTTGTTAGAAGAGTTGATGACTCAACACGCAGCAGTCCCGCCCCTGCTGCAAACAACGAATCAAATGATGAGCAGTACATGACGTCAAACTGGGCCCGGGAGCTCGGCCCGATTAGAACCTCCGTCGGTGGGGTTCCAAAACTCGGGCTGCCGCCAGCCCGAGAAGGTAAATGTGAACAACACAAACCCGGGTTAAAAGCCGGGCTGGGCCGGGGAGGGCCGTGCAATGCAAAAACGGCTATAGTGGGCCAACCAGTATGATGTTTTGAACCACTTTGGCCATGGCTGCCTCAGAGGAGTCAAAAGGGGAGAGGGCGAACTCCAGAAACCATCTTAACATCATCAAAATGGTTGGTCCACTATGCTTGTGGGACTGAGTTTATTGTGGCTCCTCGAACTGATGAAGTTCTGTGGATGAAACACAAAACGTTTCAACACAAATAAACTATCCGGAGGACCTGATTTAACCTTGTTGGACTTTTTACGTGGATCATTGAGCATTAACTTTGATGTTTCCTCTGACTTGTTTCTCATTTGTTCTATTGTGTATTTAAGTTCTCTTTCTTGAAGCTTTGATGTCTTCTTTGGTTTACCAGCATGCTTGCCTTTTTATAGCCTTCCCATTGTGTTTGGTATTGGGCAATATTTTAGACGCAAATGACTGAGAACAATATATATTTTGTAGCAATTCATAATGATTTATCTTCTTGGAAAAGTTTCATTATCCTCTCCTTTGTTTTGACTGACATATTTAGTGTTGAAGCCATGATTAGCATCAGTCTGCTTTGTCTATCAACTCTCCAAGGTGTGAGCACTTTCTTTAACTAAAGACTAATATCAGATTTAGTCTGATGCAGCAGATATTTGTTTTAGAATAACATTCAAAATGGTTCTATATTTTTAGTTAATTTAATCTAAAAAGTAAAGAAAGTTGTAATTTTGAACAAAGTATAGATTTGTGGCATGTCAGTGATTTATTCATTTTTTTTTTTTAAACAATTGAAAGAACGTCCTTTAGGAGTGGTGCGCCGTCTATTCACTTTTCTCCAGGGGTAGTGGTATCACTAAATTCTTTTTTGTTGTTGTTGTAGGAAACAGTAAAAGAAAAGCATATATTAAAAACAATAGGAGTTTAAAAAATGTTTCAGGGAAGTAGACTCTTATTTTAACAAAAGAAGCAGTAAGTCAAACAACATTCATTCAGATTACACTAATATTAAAAATCTTAAAGTGATTAAAGAGGCAGGCTGTTGATTATTGCTAAATTAAAGCATCTGTAAAAGTCTTGAAAGGTTTAATATCTGTAAAATGGAAACAAATGTATGTTCCCTTTTCCCATCATTTAGAAAAACATAGTTTTAGCAATGATTACGCAGCTTTGACAACATTTTACAGATCCAGAATGACACATTTGAAGAATCATCCAATAATGGGGTAAATACCTGACAAAGGGGGAAAAAGAGGATTAATGGTGCCACTGAAAGGGCTACTCCGGAAAATTCTAATTATCCTGATAAATCTTACACAGCAAGTCATAATTCCTAGGTGCTACAGGCCGTTTGTACCTTCGCAGCCACGCTCTATCTGCCCACTGCGGAAAAGGGCGTTGTTGATGAGGTCTGGCAGGCGGCCGTTGAGATCCACAGAGGCCAAGCAGCCCTGGAAGCCCTCCCGAGAAACCACCAGCTTGGGGAGGTTCTGATACATGTTGGGTCCCAAACCACCGATGAACAGGTCACCTGATGAGACGCAAACAACTCAGGTAAGGTGCATTTTATAGAGTTGGACATAAGCTTTCCACAGAACTTCACTTCAAAAAAAATTCCTTTTACAGTAAGAAAAAAGTTTATTAGAATAAAATTGTAAAGTTAGGTTTAGTTTCTATAACTTGAAGTACCTTTAAGGTCAAGGTTTTTGGCTCCATTGACATTCTGAGTGACTGACTTGGAGTCCACCTTGAGGGTGTGCGTGTTTGCAGCATCTCGTGTGATGACCACATTGTGCCACTGGTTATCATTCAGTGGGTTGTCACTATTCCCTTTCAAGAGACTGGGTCCATTCCCGAGATCAAACACGTAGTGGACAAACCTGGTGAACAGATCAGGACTGGGATCAGCAGTCTCACTAATACCGTTGAATTCAGAAAACATCTAAACCCATATCAGTACGGCTACGGTAATTTAAATGACATTTCCATAAAACATCAATATGTTCATATGCATCTGAGTCGTGCTCACCCTTTGACCAGTTCCACTGCGATGAAGTCGTTCCCATCTCCACTGTTGAAGATGATGAAACCATCAGGCGAGGTGGTTTTGAACTGAAAGAACAGGTGCATTGTGGTATAAGCCTGCAAAGTGGCCAGTCCAAGGTAGCTGCCCTTAGTCTTGAAGGTGACGGGGTCGGCAACAATGAATCGCATGCCAAAGCGGGCGTTGAGCTCGCAGAAGTCGATGTCCCCATTCTTGCACATGTCGATGTATAGCATACCGTTAAACTTGAGGCTCTGATGAGAGATTAATGAAATAAAAGATGCTAAGTTAACTCCTGTACATTACTTATTATTATTTTTTTGTTGTTGTTGTTGAGATGGGGACTACTTTACCTTCACCGGGTTTAATCTTATGGGAGTGCCACAAGGATCAGTTCTGAGACCAGTGCTTTTCAGCTTGTTCAACAGTTATTTTCTGATAATGTTTGGAGTCATTAAATTTTTTATTATTATTTTACATAGCTGTGAAGTTGTCACATATAAAGTAAAGTATGAGGCTGGCTTCAGTGTTTGCACTTCAAATAAAACACTTAGAAAACCTTCACCAAGTGTAAAAATAAAAAAGAATATTCAAAATATTTTTTTGCCCAAATGATTGTGCCAAAGGTAAAACAAGTGAAGAAAGTTAAACACTGAAAAGTAATTTCAGTACACCAGCATGCTAAAGTCCCCCATTGCTAAGTGACTTAAATAATGGAAGTTTGTACTTTTTGAGAGTAGATTTTTTTTTAAACTGAAATTCAACAGATGATGGAAGTACAGTAAACCATCATGTTTACTGGTGCAACATATTAAAGAAGAAGTTACCTTCATAGAAGAAGATAGGTAGTTTTTTTGCACCTTGTTCGAGGAAGCACAGAGTGACAGATCCTGACAAGTGGAGGGCACCACCAAGTGCAATGAAGGAGCCAGGGGGTGGCCAATGGTGGTCTTGGCCACCATGAGACAGTATTAACTATGCTTTAAAGCAATATTAATACTAGAAAGCTTAGTTTCCTCAAATGGTCATGATGACCAGTTTGCATACCGTATTTTTTGGAGTATAGGTCGCACCTTTTTATCATTTTTCATGGCCTGCGACCTATACTCAGGTGTGACCTATATATGGCTTTTTATAAAATAAGCTGATTTGTAATCATTTATTAACAAAAATTAAACTGAGACACACTCTTACAATAATGTCAGCTAACAAATATATATTTTTAGGTGTTTATCCTGCTAAAATTATTCATTTATTAAAGAAAAGTTCAGCTCAGACACATATTTGCTATAATTTTTTATCAAACAATTAATTGTTTTTAAGTGTTAATCTTCTTAAAAGCCTTGCTGTGCGCTCCTGTGGAAGAGACATTTGCAGCAGAGCTAAACACGGTCCACATTTTGACGTAGGTGCGACCTATACTCAGGTGCAACCTATATATGGATTTTTCCAATTCTTTGGCAATAATTGGACAATGCGACCTATACTCAGGTGCAACCTATATATGGATTTTTCCAATTCTTTGGTAATAATTGGACAATGCGACCTATACTCAGGTGCAACCTATATATGGATTTTTCCAATTCTTTGGTAATAATTGGACAATGCGACCTATACTCAGGTGCAACCTATATATGGATTTTTCCAATTCTTTGGTAATAATTGGACAATGCGACCTATACTCAGGTGCAACCTATATATGGATTTTTCCAATTCTTTGGCAATAATTGGACAATGCGACCTATACTCAGGTGCAACCTATATATGGATTTTTTCCAATTCTTTGGCAATAATTGGACAATGCAACCTATACTCAG